>JAPMOB010242029.1:0-48356 GCA_029875015.1 Lepomis gibbosus
TACGGAGGCATGAGAGTGCGCCTGCGCAAGCTTGGAGAATGACGTATGACTTATGGAATTTACTATAGTCATACGTCACCGCCCCGTTTTAACAACTAAGCAACTTTTGCAACTTTGAGCACAAAACTAAGCTATTTGTCAAAAAATATTTGGCGAACTATGTGGGTAATCAACATTGTAAGGAAGTGACTCAGAAAAATATGAAATATCATAGAAATGTCAAAATACACTGGAGGGGGGCTTTAAAGGGGTACCCAGGGCGTTAAAAGGCGACGCCAAAGAGCCCAGAACACGTTTTTTAATCAAATAAACACATGTCTCAATTAGAAGCCTGGTCTGGTTTTATAGAAGTTCTACAGATATATAAAACCTCTTAAAGTACCTGCTCTCTCTCTCTCCTCTCTGTCTGTCTCTCTACAGCAGATACAATTAATTGATAGTAGTCATACTGTTTGGAATAAACAATTTGATAGTAGCTTATTTCCCATCTTTGTTGTGCAAGAGTTTTGTGGGAAAAGAATTAAAAGCCTGTCCCAACTATAGTTAATGATAGTGAATTGTTCAGAGACTGAAGCAAATAAAAGCCTGGGCTCTTGATTTTTTTATATACAGAACACATTGAGATTTGCTGTGGAATACACTTCCCATGGAGTAATAAGATAACACAGATATATCATCTTTGATCTACCTGGATGCCACTCAGTGATGCCACACCCATGTAGAGGAACACTCCATACAGGACTGGCATGGGGATGTACTGCATTAAACAGAGCAGCAGTTAAAATACAACATTATAGGTGAAAAGCAAAAGAAAATGATGAATAAAAAAATGAAACATCACATTATCTTTCTTGCTTGTTGCTGGCGTCTGCTAACATACCTGGAGAACGGGAGCGAGGAAAATGGAGAGTCCAGTCATAACGAACACCAGAGTGCCCGTCAGCCTCTGCTCCCTGCAAACACAGAATTAAATGGTGTTAAATTGATATATGGTGGAAAGTATTTACCCACACACACAGTCTCAGGATAGCAAAGGTGTCATTTACACTGGGGACATGACGCCACCACTTTCTGAAATGGCTGATTTTGTCCCTGTCACTTTTTTAAAGTATAAGTTGTTAAAAACGTTCTGAAATATAGCTTGCAGTTAATAATAAGAAAACATGAAATGCAATGAAAATATAGAAGAAACAAATGTGCATTGTCCAAAAAAGTAACTTAAGTCAAAACAAACAAGATACTGATTATAAAATAAACGTGCAGCACCAAGCAACAACTTTAATAACTTCTGGACACAATTTCTTTTTGGCCACGTTTTCCGTGTTCTACCTGTGAACGTGACAAAAGAGGAGGGAAGACTAAATCATGCCTACATACAGTATGTGTTGCCCCAGCAGGGATGAGAAAAGTTGATCTACAGGACAAACAGATCTGAAAGCAACACAAAATGCCTGAAAGCTGCACTGCATTTGATTATTTTACATTTATATAGTTTGAAATGTAACGTGCACCTGAATTTTGTGTTTCCTTTTCCAAAAATAAAAACATTCCCACCATATATTGGTGCAGAAACCTTCATCAGAATGCAGGAAATCACGTGTTTACAGATCAAAATTTCCTGGGGGAGGCATTAAGAATATATTTAAAACACTAAGGATCTTTCATCTCGTTCTCGTGAAACTAGAATCACGTATCGTGATATCTCGAGAGCTAAGTTTCTCTTCACTCCCCTAATCTGAGCCCCTATATCCCCACCACTTTTCAACACAAAGTGACGCTCCTTGCAGGATAGTCTCACCTGACTCCGAGGAACTGTGGCTGCTCTCCAGGAGCGCTGGACTCGCTCTCCATCTTCAGAGAGTCGATGTGAGCGATGGAGATGACAGTAGCTGCTACGTACCAGGGAAGACCCAGGAAGGAGCACACAGCCATCAGCACACCCACCCAGAACAGGTCCAAGTGGTAACCGCAACCTTTCTGCAGTTGGGTGGAAGGTCAAAAATCATTCAAGTCTAACCACAATTGTAACGCTAAAAAAATTCAGAAAATTTTACTAATATTTAAATTGTGATTATTTTTCCAAAAAATTGGTAGTTGACATCAACAGAGCTATAACGCAGCATTATCACAAATTTATCTTGTTTCTACATTAAGTAAGAATTAGATACAGCATTCCAGTTGATTTGTGAAACACAGATCTCAACCCCCCTTGAGGGGGTTCCAGGGGGTCCCCGGCATAAAGTACTATATATAAGGATATAAATGAAGCAATACAATGACAGAGTGTATAACTAGTTTAGACATGGATTTCATACACTGTTCTAAAACATACAAAATTTTGATCATATGGGTGACACTGGGAAAAAATCTTCAAATCAAATGGGGGCCCGTTGTCTAATTTGTGACAGTTTAGAGGTTCTTAATGTAAAAAAGTGTGAGAACCACTGGTGTAGAGGACCTCCTAGGGTGCTTTCACACCTACACCTGCATTTGAATCAAACACTGGAACGTTGGTTTGGACAGGTCGAAAGCAAAATGCAGCAGGGTCCAGACCAAATTAAGGTTTCTTTATCTTTATCTTTTTCTTCTGCGAGAAAAGTTAAATGTTAAGTAACTCTAAAAATGTTTGGACTTAAACAATTATGTTAGTGATCCACTTAATATTACACACATAATATTAAAATTGAATTGACATTTAAAAGTGATGTTATATTTACTGATAACAGCTAGCGGGCCAATTAAGATAATAAAGACAACTGACCCATTTAAAATGGGTTTCCTGTAAAATAAGATTATGTTCATGGGTTTATGTATTTTGAAGCTTTGTATTAATAGAATGTTCTGTATTTTCGGACCTTAAGTTTGTTTTCCTTGCGGTTGACTATGACAGCGCTGATCTGCTGGTCCATGAAGATGAGTATGGTGACCAGGAGTGCAGGAACAGAGCTGGCCAGGTACCACCACCAGGGGTTCTTACCAAACGGCATCACCAACCAGCCACGATCAGGACGAGTGGGCTAATCACACATACACACACAATAATGACAAATAAAAATAAAGTAAATATATACCAAAGATGAAAAGGAGAGAAGGTGACTGCACACATCCATCTTAAAGAATCAAATGCTTTACATCTACACTAATAATTATGCAAGTGAAACATAACAGCATGCAGTGGTGGAAGGATTATTAGTTTAGGTAAAAGAACCACAAAGTAAAAATACATAATTATTAACTAGTTTAACTACTATATACAGCTAGCTAGTTTTAGCTGTTTTACAGTTAACTAGTTTTAACTAATTAATATACAGTTAGCTAGTTTTAATTACTTTGTATAAGTTACATTGAGCTAGTTTAACTTTATATATAGTTAGCTAGATTTAACTACTTTATACAGTTAGCTAGTTTAACTATTTTATATACAGTTAGCTAGTTTATATACAGTTAGCTAGTTTAACTATATATATAGTTAGCTAGATTTAACTACATTATACAGCTAGCTAGTTTTAACTGCTTTATATACAGTTAACTAGTTTTAACTAATTAATATACAGTTAGCAAGTTTTAATCACTTTAATTACTGTATGTTACATTGAGCTAGTTTAACTTTATATAAAGTTAGCTAAATTTAACTACTTTTTACAGTTAGCTAGTTTAACTATTTTATACAGATAGCTAGTTTTAACTACTTTATATATAATTAGCTAGTTTAACTATTTTATATACAGTTAGCTAGTTTATATACAGTTAGCTAGTTTAACTTTATATATAGTTAGCTAGATTTAACTACTTTATACAGCTAGCTAGTTTTAGCTGCTTTATACAGTTAACTAGTTTTAACTAATTAATTATAGCTAGTTTAAACTACTTTACTTTATACATATAGCTAGTTTTAACTACTTTATAAAGAATAAACTAGTTTAACTATTTTATATATAATTAGCTAGTTTAACTACTTTATATACAGTTAGGTAGTTTAACTAGTTTAAATATAATTAGCTAGTTTAACTATTACATATATATAGTTAGCTAGTTAAAACTACTTTATATACCGTTGACTAGTTTAAACTACTTCATACAGATAGCTATTTTTCTACTTCTTACAGATAGCTAGTTTTAATTTAATTTTTTTTTTACCATTAGCTAGTAGTTATTGTAAAATCTTAATCTTAAAAGTAAATTGGAACCATAGCTGTCCAAGTAGTAGTCGTTTGAGTAGAAGTAGAACGTATGAGAAAAAATGAAAATACTAAAGTACACTAAGGTACAAGAACCTCAATACGTAAGTACAGCCTTAGTAAAAGCCCTTAAGTGCTTTCCACAAGAAAAACACACACACATGCAGAAGGGCACTAATATGTTGTAATCACACACACATTAAAACAGAAAAATCAAATTACCTTAAACTCAGTTGGAACGATTAGTTTGGGTGTGTCTAACCCCATCAACATATCCAGACCCACAAAGGACATGATTGACATGAAGATGGCAAAATCACTGATTAGCTTCCTCAGCTACCAACACACACACCAAGAGAAAGGGAGGACAAACAACGACATGTAGCACAACAGTGAGGGGGGAGTATGTACAAGAAAAAAAGGAAATGAAGACAGGACAAAAAAAGAGAAGACATACTCTGTAAAATCATTACATTGACAAATCCACACTAAATCAAATGACTGATTAGAAATGTATAAAAACTACATCATTGGGAGGAATGATGGAAAGAAGAAAGATGAGGGCGGCATTTTAGGGAAGAGTGGACCTTGATCTCAGTGGGCACAAGCAGTTTGGGGGTATCGAGCTCCAGCAGGCAATCCAGTCCACAAAAGGTCAGGATAGAAATGATGGTGGCAAAATCACTTATCAGGCTGCGGAGCTGGAGCACATTCAGGGAGAGCAGAGGAGAAGAGACAACATGGCAGAGGATGTTCTGGTACAGATACAGAGGTTTAAGCTTTGGATAAGGAGAAGGACAAGTTTCCTGCAGATATTCAGCAGCTTTAAAGGATGAAGCTGGTGATATTCTTCTTTTTATCGCCAACAAAGTGCCTTCATGCGCACCGTTACAAGAGTCTAGCATTTCACATGCAGGTTTCCTTTTCTGTAGGGTAAAGCCATTGTGGAAAAACAACGTACACGTCTTTGAATCGTATCTACTGTCTTACCTTTGTTGGAAAGTAGCGGCTAAACTTGAACTTCTTGAGAGAAACAGTCATGGAGTAGGTTCCGAAGAAGAGGATGAAGGACATCAGGGCCAGGTCGGGAACATACTTACAGGAGTTCCCCATCAGCATGCCGCCATACTTCACACACTCTTTCTTACTGAGCTGACTCCAGTCCAGGTCTGTCAAGTTAAACTGCAAGGATAGGATGGGAGGGGGGGAAGAGGAAAGCGGGAGAAGATGGGTGACAGGGTGGGATGGAGGAGTTCAAGACAGGGTGGGGAAGGTGGGAAGCAGGTCCGAGAAAAGGGAATATCGAAGGACGGGTGGAGAAGAAGCAAACACGAAAAAGAGAAAAGACAAGCGATAACAGAAGAAAAGACAATACAGAACACGGAAACTTCCAGACCCGTATTTGTCAAACATCTCAGAATCAATCCTAGTAATCGCACTAAAAGTTGAAGCATCACCAACCTTCATTGGCACAGAATAGAAATTTAGCAGCTAGTGGAGCAGACAGGTGATGAAATACTTTTACTCCTACTTCTAAAAATATGACAAATACTGCCTCACTCTACTAATTTCCTACCCTGAGATGCTTCATAAATATGGGCCAGGTTTCTGTCAAACTACCGCTTCAGTTCATTACAGTATAAAACATATACAATACAAACCTCCAAACAACTACAGATGCAACTTAAGCGAAAGTAATCATGCAGTTCACTTCACAAAGAGGGACAGAAAGGATTCATGTGAGGGATGTTTTCTGTCTTTGGCACTTACCAACAGAGTCATATTATCATCTGCGAGTGGAGCTGAAACATTCAAGCCCAGCGCAGATGCTAAAGAGCAAAAACACAAGAGGGAGAAGAAGGAAACCCACTGAGTTATGGGTGACATGAACATCCAGTGGAGTGTTTGCTATGAATGAACCAGAATCAAAAAGGACTGATGGGAATGAGCCATGATAAGTCACAGCATGTATGTAGATGAACCGTGTTGGGTTTTAAAGGAATATTTTAATTGTTTTTTGTATCAAACACTGATTCCCTGCACGCTGGAGATCGCGGCTCTGTAGCTGCCCCGTTGTGCACGTTTGGCTTGCAAACTCATTCCCAAATACTAACAGTACTCATGTGTATTTTATTTTTCTGTATCTTTTTATTTTTGTCTGGCCTCTTCTCTCTCGAGTCTGAAGACTCAATTAGAAAATAGTGTGTACAAATTAAAATCCGATTACACCGTCGAGCAAATCTGATCAAACCACACCCACAGAGTCCTGATGAAGCAGGTTTTTCGGTGTTAAAGGTCGTCCACATTTACAACAACTAAATAAAACTAAATAATATAACTATATATATAGTATATAGTATATAACTAATAACAAAAAAAAACGCGAACGTTCTGTAACGTGTGGCCACACGCACACACTGTGCGCTCCGGCAGCTTAGGAAAATGGATTTTGCGGCTGTGCACTGCTCAGAAAACCTGAAGGATATACTCCTGTTCTAAAGGAATTCTTAAGATAATTGAAACCATATTTTCAGGGCCATACAGCTTTTCAGACAGGCAGCGAGTGTTTGCTACAAGCACATCTTTGGTGGAGTATTCTTCTAATTAAATTAACATTGTTCAAACATGCTCTAGCAGAGTTGACATGTGCGTACTCACTTCATCAGACAGCATCCCAAAAATGAGGCAGAAAAAGACAAGACACACAAATCATCACAGAGTAAAGACCAAACATGTTTGCATCTAATCAAACTGACAAAACCTGTAACTGTTCATGTTAAATTATGTCATTAATAGGACAGTTTGACATTTTGGGAGACACTTATTCAAAAATGAGAAAATTAAAACCAATTCTGGAGTCACAACTTGGTTAGCTTAGCTTAGCCTACAGGATTGGAAGCAGGGTTCAAAATTTAAAAATAAACATTTATTTTTAGGATCAAAGCAACTCTAAAGCTCACTAATTAACACGAATATTATTTAAATGTTTCCATAAACAGGAATATAAAAGTAAAATTTGTGGTTTTCGTATTTTGTAGCTAGAAATTCACTGCAGAACAAAGTGGCTGTTGTTCGCCAAGAAAGTCCCATCATGCAACATCACCACAAACATCACTATAAACTGTCATTAGTTTAAGTTTCCGGTGGGGCATGATTCAAAAAAATGAGATACCATGTTTTAATTAGTGAGCTTCAGAGGTGTACTTCTGTACTTTACAAACCCAGGATAGCAGTTTCCCATTGTTTGCAGTCTTTATGCTAAGCTAGGCTAATCACGTCCTGACTCCAGCTCCTTAGCGCACAGACTTGAGGTCGATATCCATCTTCTCATCTCACACAAAGCAAATTTTACAAACTATTCCTAGTAGTATGGTGGGAAACGTCTCTAACAAGCTCTAAATAAAGTTATTCCAGAACATGTAAAGAAAACAAAGCAAGAGTTTGAAGGCTCACCCTGGTCTGGTGCGATGCATTCGCACTTATAGGCAGTGATGTAGTCAGGTTTGAAGCCACGGTTGATTGGGTAATACTTCCAAGCTCCAACCTGTGAAGTACAGCCAGTTTTATCTTATGTCACGTGTTCTGCTGTGCAGTTAATTTGTAGATCTTGAGGTTGTGTCTGTGTGAAAGTGTTCGCCCGTTCCACGTGACAACATGCTATCTACCATCTTCTTAATGGCGTCAGAGATGAATATGAAGGAGATGAGGCTGGAGAAACCCTCCTCTGTGAAGCGGGTCATGTACTTGATAATGTAGCTGGCGTCTGAGAGCACCAGCAGCAAACACTGCAGACAAGAGTGAAGGCCGATCCACAGACGCAGCTCCATGTAGTCTATATCATTGCTCCTGTGAAGAGAGACAAGCGCTTACATCACCTCTCATCTGGTTATTTGTGCAGCTCACGTTTGGGTGCTTTTGTTTGTGTGCGTCTTACTTGCTGAATTCATAAAGCAGTTTCTCAAAGATGAGAATGGGTCCAGTTGAACTGAGGATGATGAGAGGTTGCCCACCAAAGAGGCAAAAGACTGTCCCTGCTAAAGCGGTGCCAAGGAAACTCTCCATCACGCCCTTTGGGAAAGATCGGGAACAGACAGAGAGACGTGAGGTCACTGTGTTCATATTCTTGATTTGTGCGTTATGTAGTTAGGGGTGTCACGATTCTCCAACGATTGTATTTTTGATTTAAACATTTTTTTCAGCATCTGCTCCCAGCTTTTAGCGTCGTTAGACTATCCAGTCTTGATTGGTAAAGATCAACAACAATCACTTGTGTCATGCCCTGACAATGGATACAATCATATAGCCATACTTTTTGTGTGTACCACAAAAAGGCCATATGGTCATATATCTATCCATCGTCAACCGCTCATCCTGCGTACAGGGTCGCCGGAGCCTATCCCAGCTGACATTGGGCGAATGGCGGGGTACACCCTGGACAGGTCGCCAGTCCCTTGCAGGGCCACAACCACTCACTCACGTTAGGACAATTTAGAGACACCAATTAACCAAGCCTGCATGTCTTTGGATGGTGGGAGGAAGCCAGAGCACCCGGAGAGAACCCACACGGACACGGGGGGAACATGCAAACTCCACACAGAAAGGCCGGGATTACCGGGGTTTGAACCCTCGACCTTCTTGCTGTGAGACGACAGTGCTAACCACTGCACCACCTATGGTCAAATATAAATAATTTATTTAAAAAGTAGTAACAATAACTTGTTTCACCAGTCGATAGGAAAAGAACTGTTAAACATAAAAACACTAAGAAGTATTTGATCATGCACTACAGCGTCCTCCTGCATTCTTATCCTGCAGCAGGGTGTGAACTACGGATGGGGAGCTTAACTCCCCTAAAGAGGACATCAGCTCCCCTAAAAGCATGATTTGTGATATTTTGGGGGTCTCTAAAATAATTTCTATATTTCCATATTTCTGATCATGGATCCATGATTAAATTCAGGAGCGTCAGACTTCATTCAGCCAGAGAGAACGTTCACCGGCCGTCAGCAGCGATCTCTTGGCCCTGCCGTATTGGTTGTGTCGCTAGTACGGCCAACGCGCTGTGTACGGTTCGTGATCGTTCGTCTGGCTGGATCAATATTACGCACTACTGCAGCTGGGGGCTCTCTGCAGCGCCACGAGAAAGTGAGCTCTCCCCGAAAGCCTTGGCATAGTTCGCACACTGTCCTGCAGAGACTCTGGCACAGGTGCAGCGGCAGGCTGCCGATAAGCTACGCAATCTCGTCTTTGAAATTAGTTTTTTCCTTCGGACACACACAAGTATGCAGGAGATAAGGTCAAAATCGAAAGCTCTTTTTTTAAAACTCGTGACACCCCTAGTTGTAGTCTTTACGAAGACCTGGTAATTGTCGGTAGCATCCCCTAGCAGTCCGCCAAAGGTGATGGCATTGGTGATGCAGCCCAGGTAGATGAAGACCACAGCAGAGACAGACTGGATATGGAAGCCATCGTAGATATCACTACAATACCAAGGGATCTTCCGTTTGATGTCCAGCCACAATCCACCTCCGAACCTGTCAAAACAAAGACGAGCACATTGTTAAGATGACAGAACCAGGATGTAACTGATAGGCTGATCTCCAGTCTTCTCATACCTCCCAGTAAATTTCAGCTCCTCTCCAAGCTCATGTGGTGCTGGAAGCTCCTCGTCTTCTCCTCCGGCCGCCCCGCCAGCCGAGCCGTTCATTTGACCCAGCTCGTTCAGGTTCAGCACTGACTTTCTGTGGCACACATGGAGACAGAACAAGAGGTATTTGTCAAGAAGTGGTCCGGGGACGTGTGGACATGAATGGGAAGATAATGTGATGATTGAAAGGGTTCGCTCAGAATCATGAACCAACAGAGAATTATCAGTTGAATCTGCAGTTCCTCTTGACTTTCTGGAGCTTTATAGTGACTTTCAGCTCACTGTTTATCTGGCTGCACCTTTACTGTTCAGGTTGACTCTCAGCGTTCTCTAGTCAAGACCACCCTGCTGTTGTGTTCACAACTGTGTTCGCAGCTCCGTCTGCAGCAGAACTGCTGCTCTACAGTGACGTCAAAGTCGCATCAAATGCGACCTGTGGTCCAAATAGGATACAGATCGGATTTGGACCACATATGGAAGTCGCCGAATTCCGAAACTGGAAAAGATCATATTCCAAGTGACTTGGCTTGTTCACACTGTCATAAAAAGATCAGATCTGAGTCACATGTGGGCAAAAAAATCGGATTTGGGTCACATTGGCCTGCAGTCTGAACGTAGCCTATGAGCTGAAATGAACTTAACCATCTTTATTCAACACTCCTTTTTCATTTTTACCATCCACCCAACACGATACAGTTTTTTGTGCAAGCAGACTCTTGTCTTCCATATTTGATCCTCGTATTTGATCTGCAACTGTGTTTTCAAACTCAGAATGAGTATTGTGCTTATGAACACACAGAGAACCCTGTTTAATGGAAACAATGGGAGGAGAAAAGAAAAAGCAAGTGACTGAAACTGTAAATTCATGTTCGTACCTTTTGGGGAGCTGTTCAAACAGCTTAGCTCAGGGAAACAACAGAAGCTTAAAAGTTTCTCTAACTGCTTGTTTCAACAGCAAAAAATTCAGTTATTACAGGTTTAAATGTGACTAAGTACATGCCTCATTTCTGCTGATGGAACCTTCTTGGGAGGTTCGATACGTATCTTTGGGTCCCATTCCCCTGGTGGGAGGACAATCACCTCATCCAGAAACTCATCGACACCTGCGATCAGGTCTTCACGGTCCCTTGCTTTATAGGCAACATCACTGAACAGCTGGCAGGAAGGAACAGAAACACAAAGTAATCCATTGAATGCGATATCGAGTGAGGTCTCTCGGTGTGGGGCTGCAGCTTACTTACATCATCCACCATGAGCGTAGCGATAGCTCTGCCAATCTCATTGTAGGACTTGCTTTTGCCCGGAGGACCCAGCAAGATGAAGAGAAACCTGTCAGAACGGAAAGTCCAGAGGCTTATTAATGCAAGAACCCCTACACTCCAGAGAGAGATTCACAGGGAGACACGAGAGACACCCACCTTGTCGGCACAGGGACCTCGGTGAGGCCTCCCAGAGTCGTGGCCTGAGCCAAACGTACAAAGGAGACGAAGGGTTTGTCCAGAAAATCCACCTCACCGATCAGGACATTGGAGGCTTCGGCATCACGAGGAATCTTCTTCATGAACTTGTTCTTCAGCTGGCGGATGAGAGGGGAAACAGAAGGAGGCAGCAGGTGGGAGAGCGTTAGTATAAAATCACATGTTGCACAGCAGCGGACATTTCCTGGCTGCTTATGTGTGCCATGATCGACTAGATTTCTGTGTACCGGTGGATAATCAGTTCATGTCTGCTGGTGACATCAAGTGGTGCATAGCTGCAGCGGTTGGCCGAAAATCACAGATAGGATTTTAGACAAAAGCTACATCATAGCGCCTCTCTAAGCGGCACAGAATTTCTTTCTCCCATAACATCTTCTCTTCACTTTTTAAGGATGGTTAGTATTTATGTCCACCACTTCCAGAGTGAAATGTCTTGACAAATACTGGATGAATTGTATCGGGTACAAATATTCAAGGTCCCCAGAGGATGAATCCCGACTTTTCATTTAGATCCACTTGCATTTAACATTTTCATTTAACAAGTGAAATATCTCAACGTCTAAAAAATGGATTGGCACAACATTTGGTATCGACATTAATGGTTTCCGGAGGATGAATCCTGTTTACTTTGCTGAGGCGGATGTTGTTGATTTCTTTTCATGTTCCCACAGGATGGCCTAGTCTTTTCACTATATATGGTGGTGAACTTAAAGCCTCAGTCAGAGAGACTGCTGGTCCCAATGCTATGGCAATGTCATCGAGCATGGTGATCCATTGGCCAATCAAATAGTAGAAGAGCACATTTCTGGTGGATTATTTATCATGTGAACTCTATATTTTTGCGGGTGAAATTATTAAATGCTTACTGCTGTAATAATTTTTATGAACAGTAAAACCCTTCCTTGTAATATATGATATAATGCAGTGTATGGCTGATCTAAGTTGCAATTAATTTTTAAGCTCTTTACCTTCTGTATTATTCAAAATTAACAAGTAGTAAATCTGTGTATAGTGTGACCAACACAATATAAGACAGATTAAACATACACTGTGGGTTCACAGGCTACCAACAGATAAAGTACATAAAGTAGTGAGTTTCACCTTTACCAGCTTCAACTTTAAAGTAATCAACAAGTGATCAGGTTATCATTAATTTGAGCAAAACTAAATTCATAATATTTGGTAATTGTAAAACAATCAAGCTTAGATACAGTTAGAAGGTATCAACATAATAAGAGTCTACTAAAAATAAATTTCTTGGAGTTATTATAGATGACAAGATCTGCGGGAAAATCCCACAAATTCATTGCAAATGTTATTTATCCTTCAAAAAAGAGCGTTAAGAATGATTCATAACATTCCTAAAGTATTCAAATAGAATTTCAAACAACAGTAATTATGTTCAAGGCTAGAAACAATTTGTATACGGAAAAGGGTCTCTGAAAACGAGGGGGGGTATTTTATTTTTGTTTTGTTTTTCTTTTAAATGTTCGAAATAAAGAAATCAAGCAATCAATCAATAATTATAATCTGTTAATTTATCATACTGTGCATATTTCTGAAATGGGCCATTTAGCTGATCATACATTTACTCAGTTTGGGTTTTGAATGCAGATCTTTTACTTGTGGCAAAGTATTTTTACAGTGTGATATTATAGTATATTACATTCAATTAGCTGACACTTTTATCCAAAGTGACTGACAATTGACATATATGAGCCTCTTGAGCCACTGCGAGTTAAGTGTACACTCTGGTGATGTGTCGCAGTGGGAATCGTACCCCGCTCTTATCCACTGCGCCACAGCCACCCCATTAGTACTATAAAGGATAAAGGACATGAAACCTTCCTCCACCTCTGCAGAGCTGTTGGTTGGCCTTGTTCCCACAGTATCAGGGGCACAAACACATCCAAGTGAAATTTTGGAATTACATACAGTATAAAATCCCACAACACTGTGTTGTAACTCTCCTCCTCCTCCTCCTCCTCCTCCTCACTAAGGAAGCACGTGGCAGTGGAGTGGTGGGTGCTTAAATTAAAATCTCTTCATAATCTGTTAATGCTGCTTTCAGAGTCAATTCACCAACCGGTCCTCTTTCACTCTCTTGGTCCTAAGCAACTGTAAACAAGACATTTCAGTCTCGCATAACATCAACTAATTTAAGAATACTCACTCGCTCTAACTTTTAGTTGCCACCTGCAGCTATACTGCAGTAAGTTTAGTAGTTTTATACTGTGGCGGTAGGTATTACATGTTGTGATGTGTGTGTGAGTGAGTGTGCATATGGGTCAGAACCGTCGGATCAAAGAAAGCTGGAGGTGCCATGCCAGCTTCTGTGAACAAATGATTAAACCAGACTCGGGGGTCACATGCACGCCGTCTTTTCCTGCTCCCTTTGAAGTTCTTGTAAAGATATTTATCCGATTTACAAACACAAACACACACAAATTACTGCTGCTGGTTAACAATTAATACAGTATACAGTGAAACAGAACCTCACATACAAATCACAAGAAAAAGCAAGTGACTGAATCCGTAACGTTATTTTCGTACTTTTTTTGGTGGGAGCGGTTCAAACAATTAAGCTCAGGGAAACAACAGAAGCTTAAAATTCTGCACACAAACGCACAATCATAAGTACAAATACCCATGCAGGTACATGCACAAACATAAAGTCGCAGCTCAGCTAGCAGACTGTGTGGATTAGAGGGATTTAGCAGTTCTGCCGACTCTGTACACCTTCTCATAAACCAAGGCTCAACTTCCAGAAAACACAAACACAACCTGAGAAATGGAGAGGGAATGTGTCACATAGGCCATCTGTTAACTGAAATAATCCATCGTTATTTTCCCACAGGCAACAGGAGAATAGCTGATTGCAAATCAATAACAGCTCAGACAGTGACTGGGTTTCTACAGCACGTGCAGGAACAAATGACTGTGAACAAACTGCAGATGTTTTATTTTACACATCGGTTTACCCGTCATAACGCGTACTTCTTGTATGTGTGGAGGAGCTTTGTCATAGTGATGTTATCAGGGTGGCTGATGTCTGGGTGACAAACTGGGGATGTGGAGTCTGAGAGATGTGTCGCATTTACCTGGCAGGTCGGGTTTCATGAAGAGATGCTGTTAACTTGCATTATGGGAATTAATGCAAGGGGCCAGTGCTTTTGGAGCTTGGCCTAAACTAGTTTATTAAAAAGTGCAATACTTCACTTAAAATATGTTTATTTCTTTCTGTCTTTGTTATAAAAACTGTACTTTCTTTGACAACATCATAGGCATTAAAAATTCAGAATTGAAAACTTTTAAGTAGGACGTTGTCGGTTTCCAAACATGAGCAAACAACTCAAAAGCTGTTGCTAAATCCTGACTGGTAAATGTTTGTGACAAAAACACAAAACCTTTCTAACTTTGGCAGGAATTGTTATATTGAGGATCCCACCACCTGCAGTTTGAGGGCCTCTAAAGGGCAGTTCACAACTACATACCACTAGGGATTAAGTAGGAAAATATGTCTACAGTATGTGATGTAAGGTAACATATTTCCATGACAGAAAAGCGGTGTTGTTTTTGTATAATATGTATATACATAAGTTGTATAAGTGTTTCTACAAATTAACCTAATTTGTCATGAACCATAAACTGATTTCATCATTTGACATAATGAATGTTTTAAAGGTGCATTTTATTCTTTACTGTTGCACAAAAAACAAAAAGCTCTCTCTTCTTCCTAGAAACTATTAAAACCCATCATTGAGCCTCTCTGCTGCACTGGCTCACATGTTCTTTCATCACCATGAACACACACACTGTAGTTTATTCTAACTCAGTCCCACAGACACCGTCCTGCTGCAACAAACACTCGCTAGAGCGCCACATGTGGATTCATCCGCCGGTGGAAATAGTCCCCAACAAATGCACTTAATGGTAAAAGGATGCCTTTATCCAAAGCGCTACAATTAGCCTCTCATTCACCAGCAAACAACCATGCAAGCTGCTGGACTGACCTTGCCCAAGGACACTTGAAGTGCCAACACAGTGATTAGTGGATGACCTGCTCTAGTTCTTGGGTCGCAGCCGCGTACTACTTTATCCGATTTGAGTAATGTTTGATAGAAACTACAGTGAACAGCTGTTTGAGGAAATTACTGAGCCTTTTTAAACATGAAACTTTATATTTGTGAGTTTGGTTTTAGTCTGCACATAAGATTTGTTCAAAATAAGAATATAAAATGTAAATGTAGAATATTTTCAGCCTTAGTGCACACAACTATTGTAAACACACATGAACCGTGAACATAAACGTTACCTGGTCTGTGCTCGGTGTGTCTGAAATGTCATTCATGCTTCGGCTCTGGGCAGCATCTGTAAATGAATCACACACTTTAACATTTAAAACACGCAGTATGCCATGGTATGTTGCTCTGTGTGTTTTGAGTTGTGTCTCAGTGGACTTTCATTCAGCTGAGATGTAATTTTCATCCAATTAAAGGGTTATAAGAGCACCAGAGAGAGCAGTCCACAGTGTGAGCTAGAGGTCACCATGACCACTTGTTTCTGTGGAGGATTATATTTTAATGACTCATTTTTCCTCAAAGCATATTTGGGAACAAATACCACAAATACAAATAGAACAAAAAGAGAACAAGAACATAGCACACAGAAAGAAAATAAATCCTTTCATAATCCTCTTCACCCAGATAGATTCACAACATGAATTAGCAAAGGCGCGCACAATAGGACCAAAATCTCTAAAGTAAACACACATTATTTATTCATGACAAGTCTATGCACACATCATGCAGGTTAGCTGGGATCAGTGTTGAATAAAAATATAGAAAAGGCCGAGAAGTTTAGAAAGAGAGATATTTTGCATTAGAGAAGTTTGGTAAAAAGCTGCAAATATTGAGTGTGTGTCAGTGGTGGAAGAATTACACAGATATTTTGATTAAGTAAAAGTAACAATACAAGTACCAATGTTAAAATACTCCATTACAAGAAAAGCTGCCCTGTGGAGTTTTTTGTAAACAAACAAAAGTTATGTTTACATTTAGTGTTTCACACCAAAACTCACTGGGGTGAATCCTTGAGGTTCAACAAATGTGTTGAATTTATTTCCTTATAACTTCCTTTTAACTACTTTATATAGAGTAAGCTAGTTTAGCTTCTTTATACACAGTTTGCTAGTTTGAAATACTTTTTATACAGTTAGCTATAGTTTGATCTATTTTAAATACTCTTAACTATTTTGAACTACTTTATATACAGTAAGCTAGTTTGAACTACTTTATATACAGTAAGCTATTTTGAACTACTTTATATACAGTAAGCTAGTTTGAACTACTTTATATACAGTAAGCTAGTTTGAACTACTTTATATACAGTAAGCTAGTTTGAACTACTTTACACAGTTAATTAGTTTGAACTACTTTATATACAGTTAGCTAAACTACTATACAGTTATCTAGTTCGATACAGTTAGCTAGTTTAACTACTTTATAGAGTTTTGTTCTGTTGCCATATTTGCTGAATAATTTCACCTCTTGGGGCATGAACAGTCATTTAAAGGAAACCACCTTAACTAAGGGTGAAACTGTAAAACGTGAGTAACGTGTCACAGGCCAAAAACGTAAGGAACCAGTGGTTTAACCCCTTGACGCCGACTGTCGCGATTTCGCATATTCAATACGTTCCTAGGAACCTTTAGTAAGCCCTGGTTTCTCGTTTATGCCTGTTGTCGCTAATTTGCACCATATTTACATCATACATGAATTCTATAGACAAATTAACAATCTTCACTTAATTTAACATTAGCTTAAAAGCAAATAAAAACAGAAATATATATAAAAATATATTTTTTTTTATTGTGAAAAAATTAAGGTGTCAAGGGCTTAACCTTTAACAATGTATTGTAGGCTACTTTTAAACTTATATGTTTTGTTAATGTAATATTCCAAGTGTAACCAAAATTATATCTGCCAAATACAGTAACTGTTGTGGAGAACAACTATAAAGTTGCATAAATGGAAATGCTTTGTAGCCTACCTCAGAATTTTACTTTAGTAAAGTAGTTAAAGTAAGTACTTTCCACAACTAATGTGCAGTTGTAGAAGCATTAATGTGTGTGTGTGTGTGTGTGTGGTGTGTTTAGACTCACGCAGGCGGCTGAGGCTGCTTGACTGCCGAGAGCGTAGGTCTTCTGTGGAGCGGTGGATGCCAGAAGCTGAACTAGTACTATGATTAACCTGAGGACTACGGTCTGACAGAGCAGCAGCAGCAGATGTGAAAACGATGAGCACAGAAGAGGTGATTTTACAAGGAAAGGCGGTGATCAGCGTGGCAGAAAACAAAGGCAGCATTAGTCATTAATTAGAAGGTAAGATCACTTTACTGTGATTGCTGATTGGAAGTTGAAAATGCATACAAGTGGCGCACAAACTTACTGGAAGCAGTGTTGGAGGACTTTCCTATATCTGCCAGCGAGCGGTGGATTGGTTTCTTGGTCTGGTGACGGTGTTTCCTGAGCAACACAAAGCTGATCTTCTCCTTCAGATCCGGAGGAATGAGACCATCAGCTATCTGCCGATCCACAATCTCATCTGGAGTCAAAGTTTACAGCCCAGTTGAAATAAAGGTAATATTGCATGGACTAAACCACTTGTAAGGTAACCATACCGTTTTAACTTCATTGATTTTTAACATTTACAACAACACTTTTAAAACTTGCTTGATTATATCTTTGTTGTATGTAGGGGGTTGTTTGAAATCTCTATTCGCTTGTGAGTTCAATAACATTCTGACTTTTAAGATTTGAGGGTCAGATGCGGGGCATCAGCTTTTTAAGGAAAGAGCGAGTTTCATATTTTCCTTTTTCCAACCCGTTCTCATTCCCTACGCGTCACATACAGCATGGATGCTTGGTCAAGACCGTTTTTAACACCCTGGGTACTCTTAAACATAATTTTTACATGTCAAGTTAAGTAAAAATAGTCAATGTTGACATTTTGTTCCACACTGGAAACAAACACTGGTCTCCTGGGTGAAAGTCCAGTTTCTGTCCCACCCGTACACCCAAACCACCTCCTTACTCTGACATTTCTATATTTTACTAGGCCTACTTATTAGCATTCATCATTGACACTGAAGAGCTTTCCCCAGTGTGTTGAACTATGACGTTAAAGGCGACCATGTGCTCCGAATGCTGAAGGATGTTACAAAGCGTGGCTATTTGACGCCCTGGGAATGAGAACAGGCTGGTAATTCTGAGCAGGTTTTAACAATTTCAGAATCAGAATTGCCATTTTTACTCAAAAAAGGTCAGACTATCAAATGTGTGCTGTTGATGTGTACTCTTACACACACACAATGCAATTCACAAATGACAAGAGGCTCAGCTAGAGCTGCAAAACTGTAAAATGAATTGCAGATGGTTCTGATAAGGATACAGGAAGAACTTTGAACACAAATGGATAAAATCTTTGTTAAAGAAACAGAACTTTCACATTAATGCTGTTTCAACGGTGGATATCTGAGGGCTTGGTAATTAATGCACACAGAATTATAACCCCACCCTGCAGTTTCTTTGCCTGTTTTCGCTTATTGTTTTGGTTTTGCGTCTTGCAAAATCTGCTTTTCTCAACATTTCCACCAGAAAAATCTTTGATAAAGCCATGATACATGACCTGCTCAGCAGCAAACGGGAGACAGACAGGTAGAGTTTGTTAAATAAAGCCGCTTTTTGTTGTGCCTACCACATGGAGCATGAAAAGAATGGAAACTTTCTGCTGTCTGGACCATTGGACGTCAGCCTTAGGGCCTTTACACCTGAAGGTCTGCACCAAAGTTCATGTTTTGATAAATTAGGTTAATGTTGAGCATACTGAAGAACTTTACATGACATATTTGCGCCCTGTCTTCATCATCTATGTATATCTCCTTAACCTTGACTTGTGATTGTTATCAGCGGCTAGCTTTGACAAAACTCTTTGGCCTTGACATGAATGAGTGAACAGATGCATATCATTGCCACTGTATTGTTATTATTATGGCATTACTAACTGCTGTACAAAGTCAACTCAAGGCTAGTTCAAATTCGCTAAATTGACATCCTCGTGCGAACATTACATCAGCGCTGGCAGGAAAGGAAAAGAAGACTGCAAGCAATATTTCTGTATCTCCATTTGGGGAAAGAGGTGAGTAGCAATTTGCTTCCATAGTGGCAGTCAGTCTGTTTCAAAAGATGAGCTGTCACAGCAAATTTACTATTGTACCCTTATTTTAATGCATTTCTTTGTGCATAGAAAAACATTCTTAATTTTTCTGCATTTTCTATTGCTACGTCGTCTTCTCTCAGTAATTTCCATTTTACTGATGAACCACCAGAACTTCCTGTAAGAAAAGAACCGAACTGTGAGTCAGTCTGATCTCAACTGATTTTGGATCTAACTGAAAAGTCCGTAGGAAATGAGGTTGCTGCGAAAGGCCCCTGAAACTTCAAGGAAATGCGTGAGTGGTAGGTTGATTCTATTTTTTATTTTGTAAGCAGTATCGCTGTCTATCATGCTGACGTTTAGAAACAGCGGGGGATGAAACTGCCGTTGGACTCACCCACGATCTGTGGCAGCGAATATCCCTCCAGGTCCAGCAGGATGCTTCCTGTCTGCAGACAGGTCCTGAGCTCAAACAGGCTGTGGAGGGTCAGTGTGGAGACATGAGGCTTGCTCCATCTTTCTCCTCCCTCCTCCACCTTCTCCTCAAACTTCACCCACCTATAGAAAAGGGAAAAAGTGGGTTGGCTCTTAAATTAAGAGGCGTAATTTGAATGATTGATTGATTTGTCCAGCCAGCAGGATGCTGTTATGTGTTAAAGCCCCGTCATATCTAACCCTCAACCTCTAAATCCATCAAAAGTGACCCCAAATCCTAAACTAATGAAAGCTCTGACACTCTGACCCCGGTGTGTTTGTGTGTATTTCCGTGTGTGCACCTTGCAGACTCCTTCCACTCTAACTCGCCCCCCTCTTGCTGTAGTGTGTCCATCTCAGTGAATATTGTGGGCGTTGGGGTGGTGTCATCCTCCGCCAGTAAGTGGCGCAGCCGCTCTGCTGCAGGGGACACTGCATAAATGTAGGCCAGACAAGAGACAGAGTCAGACCTCCATTAAATTCACTGTTGAGACATGTCAGAAGAAACTTATGTAAAACAACCTGAAAAGCAGAAAGATAAGAGTTTATTTGTGGAGCACATTTCAACAACAAAGCAAATCAAAGTGCTTTACATAAAACAGAAAAGCAACATGGGGAAACTTAAAAAAAAGATATTTAAATACAATTTAAAGCAAAAAGAGTATTCTAAAGAATAATTTACCTGGTATACCAATTTGTTAATGGTTTTGTAGAATAATAATACTTATTTCTCAACAGGGATACAGATAATCCGACTTTTCACTTTCTATGGTTTTGCTTTTCTGACATATCTGATCCTTTTTATTGGACAATATTTATTTCCTCTAATTCACAATCTAGCTACAAGGCTGCTGTTCTGGGATTTATGGGAACACATTTTCACTCCCAACTCATCACATATGGACACTTGGTCAAGAACCCTTGGTGTCACTGTTTGACGCCCTGGGTACCCTGTAGTGTCATTTTTTTAGAGTCTATGGTTTTTGCATGAGGGGCTCTGCAGTCAAGCAAGCAATAATAAACATGTGATTTTGGGTTTAAGTTAAGATAAAACAAGTGTTCAACATTGGAGAGGTCGCAGTTTTGTGAGGTTTAGGCACCAAAACTACTTGGTTAGGTTTAAAAAAAAGTTCATGGTTTGGGTTAAAATAACTACATTAGTTACGTAAGATCATTAAAAACAATCAATGTTGGCTTTTTGTTTCACACAGGAAATGAACACCAGTCTCCTGGGTCTCTAACACATTCGTCCGCCCTAAACCACCTCCTTACTTTTACCTTTCTGTTACTTGTACTGGGCCTACTTTTAAGAAAAAGGCTAAAATAGTGTGTGACCAGGCATCCATATGTGAGAACAGGTTGGTGAGGAACATGATATTAACAACACTCTGGTCTACAGAGCAAAATAACCAACCAGTCATTGCGGATCAACATCCCCACAGTTCCCCAGAGGATCAGGACTCATGATTTTGGTGAGTCCTGATTGTTACTCGAGAACCACAACCAGACGAGGCTTTCTGCATAATGAGTCCTTCTGATGCCAATACATTTTTATTTGAATGCTTTCACTAACAAGTATTTTTTTACTCAAGTTCAAGATCTTAGTACTTTTTCCACAACTGGATGTGACAGAAGTCCTTTGTAGGATTAAATCCGTCGACATTAACGTGCCTGAGATCACCGCACCAACCAGACTGGAGAGTTTTCAGTCGGACATTAGAAACAGTCTGATCTAAACAACACTTCGAACAAGAGAGTCAGCTCCTCTAATGACTATCTGATATCTGATCAGCTGGCACCTTTTTCTAATTTTATTCCGAGCAGATCAATCCCCATTAACATCCGAGCCCGGAGGCGCTGTTCGTTCGCATCCCGCCACCGATTGAGCGTGTGTGTCCGTCAGCACGAGAACGTGTTTCCTGTCGTTCAGTTTGTTCCTCCTTCTGATGCGAAAGCTAATAAAAAGTGAAAAACCCCCACGAACTGATGGAGCTGAAAAGTTCCAGTGTGTCACAAGTGATGTTCACAATCGCAATCAACAATTCCACGTGCAGGGAACAATTAGGTAATCCATGTTAACTACAGCGTGGTGTATAATTATAATACAATACAATGTTCCACAATGAGCCCAACACAGTTTCCATTGCTACCTCTACAGTCTGGCACGTTAGGTCAGGTCATACCGGTGTGTTTGTGGCTGTTTAAAAAATATTGCAAACATGTTTCAGGCTCTGAGATCAACGCTTTGGTTAATCAGATATTCGGTGTGTGACAGCTGGGAGAGCTGCAGACTGGATAGAAAAAATGAACCCTCATCCTCAATTGAATCTTTGCTGGATGTGCTAACGCATATCTTTTTGTTATGTAAACGGTGAGACGTCAGCTTGTTCCACTATCCCCCAAGGGGCTAAAAGAATCAATGAACGCTGCTTTAAATAACTGATTTATTAACAATGTGAGCTTTTTAAACCGTGAATCCACAGACCTTAACCCCATGGTCACTAGAGAGTGACACAGTTATTTTAAAATGTTCTCTGGGGAACCATAGCCATAAAAAATCTTCAGAAGATCTTAAATATTTATTTATTAACAATAAGTAATAGACAGTAGAGGTTCATTACTTATTGACAAACCGCATACATTTTCTACTTTTACTAAGTGAAAATGAGTGATACCTTATTTAAATCTAATTTGCATGTCAGTGGCCGTTCTTTTTTTTATCAACGACGTCACTACAATGCATCCACTCATTACCAGGCTTTCTCCATCTTCACATCTTTACCTATTTGGGAGCCAGGTAGGGTCCAGCGGGAGGCCATAATCGTGGGGACAGGCGCCCTGGGATCCTGCATGCTCACTGGATCCTCTCACAAGTTAGACCCAAAGGTATCTGGAGGGAGATCTTCAGGTCCGCTTTGGGCCAAGGAAAAAGGAGGCGTCTAGCTTCCTGTCCTCTTGTTAAGGTTGAGTCTCCACCATGAGTGGATAGAAGTGACACGCTCCTTCTAACATACGTCCTTTCTGCGTGTTTCTCCTCTTTGCTGACTCCTTTGAGTTTTATTCCCGAGCCAGTTGTTGTTAATTCAGGAAACCGCGTATGGTTCGGGGTGTTGTCGGTGTCAGCGGTCAGACCTGCGCCTTCAATCAGTCAGAAAAGGTCTTCTCTAAGCTGTGGCAGAAATCCACTGAAATCTCCAAAGCAGCAAAGAGCCAGAGGCTTTAAGAGGGTTGACACACACCACAGGGCCCTCAAGTACTCTCCTCCCAGAAGCCCGTGCACACGCACTCATACTCAGACATGCAAGGAAAGCCAGGACATCCTCACCAACATAACCTCTGCTTTCTTGCTCTGATGGCCCCAACAGTCCTGCACCAGCGCCTCTAACTATCCGCCTTAGGCTTTGGTGTTTGCTGCACACGTTTGGTATGAATCCGGACTGGAAGAGGGCAAAAATACAAAGCGCACCACACACAAAACACCCCAAATAACACACATACATGCACACCAGCTTGGAGTTCCTCAGCTCTAATCAGCTTACGGGCTCCAGTCTTCATGGTCTCTTGGGAACAGGGACCATGCTGCAAAATATTCATCACTTACATGCACTAGCGACTTCTACCTCGTCACACACGTTTAATTCAGAGGCTACTTTGGCTTAACAGAGCCTGGTCAAATATCACTACTGTGTGAGCCGGATGTTTAGCACCAGCTTGCAGTGGTGGACGGTAATTTAGTACATTTACTCAAGTACATATTTGAGGTACTTTACTTGAGTAATTTTTTTTCATGCTACCAGCACATCTAAGAGGAAGATTTTGTACTTTTTACTTCACTACATTTGACATGACCACTTTACCCAAGACTTTATACAAGCACAGCTGACAGGATTATCAGACTGACGCTGAAATTAACTGGCAACAACTTTGATCGTTTGAAACTACTTGGTAAGGTTTAGGAAAACATCACGGTTTGGGTAAAAATAATTATGTGACATAACTTACGGAAGTTCAGTAACGTCACTTCTGTAACCTACTTAAGTAAAAACATTTAAAGTTGACTTTTTGTATCCCACAGGAAAACAAATGTCTTTGGGTGTCTGGTACCAACACACACGGCAGCTGTCATCAGCTGGTTATACAGCTTAAGTTCAGTTCATAATGAAAACAATTTAATATAAGAATAATTTCTGTTAAAAAAACACATTTTTATTTTGATAAGCTGAATATAATTAAGAAAATACACGTAACAACAAAGTATGTCTAAAGAAACATGTAATGTATATTATAGCAGAACTATAACTATAACTTCTTGTGTCACAGCGGGGTCGGGTCATTATTAGTGGTTAGAAGGAGAACGCCTGGCTGATCCGACGGAGGACGATGTCTGGTGATCCGCTGCTGTATAAGAGATGTTTCATTAAGAGATTCATTAATATGAAGATCAAGCTGGACGGTTCCTTTTACTCCTCTTGAGTTAATGAAGCCAATGAGGTATGCAAAGTTACTTGTAAGGTTTTACGTTGTGTTTATATCATTGGATAGGCTAACTACAGCCAATATATTAGCCGAGTTTCACGTGATAATAACGTGATGGCATCGTCCATCTGAATGTCAAGTAAGCTAATTATCTGCAAGCTTAACAGCTTCTAACCTGCAAAAGGACGGTTTTGTAAGTTATTTTGTGTTTGTGAAGGATTTCTTTGATGATTATTCTCTATGAGAATGCTTTGTATTTTATTAGACTCATTTTATGATTTCTGTATTTTCTTTTGTCCAGTTCTCACGACATGCTTGACGACGTGAACGTCCATATAAATGCCTGTAACCAAAGGAACGCCTTGTGTTTGTGATTTAAACTGGAGGGAAGCTACAGCAGCCTTTAGCATCATAGTTGAACCCATTATTAATAACAGAAAAGTTTGCGGTGGACAGTTTAATCAGAAACTAGACTTTAACCCAGAAGAACGGTGTTTGTTTTCCATGATGACCTAGGTGCCTAAAATTAAGCAAATTGTGATGTTGCACTTTCTCATTAGTCTTATTTTAAAAATCTAACCGAATGTTGCATATTTATTCTTGCCAACTTGCCAACTACACGTGCAAAAATGACGCTAAAGGGCACCCAAGGTGTTAAAATGCGACGCCAAGGGTGCTGACCAAGTTGGGAGTGAGAACAGGTCGTTCATTCATATAGTTCTTTTGTCCAAAGCGCTTTTTGCTTTTTGTTCATACACCCGACCATCAGGAGCAATTTCAGGTTCAGCAGACGTGGACACTTCGACAAGTGGACAGGAGGCGATCAAAGTTTGGTTTCTGGCTCATCCTTCCACCTGAAGCACCAACTTACTGGACTTTTTATATCCTACACCAGCTTTAAGCGTTCATAAATGACACTTCCACCAGTATGTTACAAACCTTGACTTTTAAGTAATCTTTTAACTTCAGCCCTGAGTCCACTTGGCTTAATACTTCATACTGTTTGTCTCCTCTGGTTTTACCATCCTACTCTGGCAGGTTTTACTTTATTTATTTGTTTGATTATGCTTCTTCCATTTGCTTTGAGTGTTTTCCTTGTAAAGCTGTCTCTGTACATGTTCTGCAGCGAGGGGTCTCTCGTCCTGAAGTAGCATGTCTTCACCAAAATTGCCTTTATTGTGGCCACAAATTATTATTTTGAGGCCTAAAAATATTATTTGTGACCTCAAAATAATAATTTGTGGCCACGAATTTTTAATTTGAGGCCTCAAAATTAATATATTTTTCATCAATGTCACCAGGGGGGCTCCGTAGCTTCTTCTGGTTACGGTTCCTTCAGTCTTCATCTTTCAGGAGGTTTTTCCCAGGAGCAGAATTATCCGCTTCTCTTCAACAAACAAATGTACCAGGTGAACAAAAGTCTGTGTTTCTCTAACCTTGTTTGGTGGACACTGTGGCTTACGTTTGCTCAGTGGACATTACCTCATACAGACACGTATCTAACCTGAGGGGTCGGCGTGCTCGTGGCGCTCTGTGCTGCCCTCGTCATCGCCGTAGTGCTCCTCTCTGTCATGGTAATATCCCTGGTGCGAGTGTTCACGGTGCGTGTGGTGATCGTAGTGCGTGTGCCGTGTGTCGCGGTCTGCGTCACTGGCATAGGAGTGATGTCTGCGTCTCTTCCGTCTGTGAGAAACTGGAACGCCGATGTAGACGGGCTGGGCCTCTGAGAGAGAGAGAGACAGAGAAGAGCCGGATCAATACAGTCCTCATTAGTAAGCAAGTACACACACAGACAGTCATGTTTCTGTCACTTCAGAGGACATTATATTGACTCACATTCATCTCAGGGAGACTTCACCTAGCCATAAACCAGACATTTCATTGATTAATGTTATAGGGGACCTCGTTTTGGCCCCACAATTGGACTGTGTAAACAGATTTATGTCCCCATAACATGAGTAATACATGTCCCCTCACATTGCATGACGTGAACTGAACCAAAATAAATTTGTCTTGATGATGAAAAGTTCGACATGTAGGGAAGGAAGCTTGTTCACTTTCTTAGATTGTAAGATCAATGCCACTCTCATGTCTGTACAGTAAGCTTAGCTTAAGTTAGCTTAGCACAAAGATTGGAAAGAGAAGGGGACTTCCCCAAAATGTCAAACCTTTTAATGCTTTTTTAAGTTAATAACTCATGCTCGTGTTTCTGAATCACAGTTGGTCCAAAACGACTGTCAAACGGATAAAATGGCCGCATTTCAGCTCGTTCTCATTCCCAAGGCGTCAAATAGCTGCGCTTTACCACGTCCTTCAGCGTCTGGTACATGGCCGTCTTTAGCATCATAGCTGAACGCTAAAAACAGGTCTAGCATTACTAACAGAAAGGTCTGAGGAAGCAGGTGTTTGGGGTTGACAGGTTGGTCAGAAACTGGACTCTCACCCAGAAGTGTATATTTCCCTTGTGAAACAAAAACAAATGAAAGTACTGTAGTTATTTTGACCCAAATCATGATCATCTTGGTGCAAACCCTAACCAAACTGGGACATTGTGCAATGTTAACCACTAGTGTTATTTTGAAAGTTAAACCTGATGTTGCATATTTGCTAACTTGAAGTTAACAGGAAATTAAAAAGCAAAGCCAAGGGTGTTGACCAAGTGGGGAGTAAGAACAGGTTGTGGATTTATATTGTCACTTTCATCCAAAGCACTTTACAATTTTTGCCTCTTATCACACACCAATGGCAGCGAGCTACTGTGTAAGGTACTGGACTGACCAGGCGCAATTTGGGGTTTGGGATCAAACCACCAACCCTTTGATCGGCGGACGACCCGTTCTACCTCCTGAGCCACAGCCGCCCAGCAAAACAGCACACGGACAAATTAGCAACTAGCTGGTGAAGAAAGTGAACATCTAGCTAGTTTTGAGGAGTAGAAAAACAAACCAGAGCTAAAAGGAGAGTGAATATTGGACTTATATTCATCAGTTGGATCCAAATGTGACGAAAAATGAGAATATTGCTCGATGTCTGTTGAGCTGAGAAGGTTTAAGGGCCTTTGGTCAGTTGGTGTTGTGCGTTAATGGTGCATATTCTCATTTCCCTAACAACATTACAGTTAATCACGTTACTGTACAACAAACCAACGGACACACAGTTAATCAGAGGCTTTAAGGGGCTCCAGGGCAGTTGCCTACTTTACTCAAGGGGTAATCCAGTCTTGCCTGCAGGGTAACTGTTTTCTCACCATCATCATCGTCGTAGCGCCGGTGGCCCTTACTTCTCCCTCGCTGCCAGTCATGATGATCCATCCTGAAACAGAAATGCAGAGAGGAGGTTGACTCGGTGGAAAGAAAGAAATAACCCACAGCACCTCACACATGGATGCTTCGTCTGCTCGGGGGAATCCTCTTGGCCTTACAGTGACTCTTACTGTACCATGTGAACTGTTGGCCCACATGGCCACACATGTGCCACAGAAACCTCATCGGATCAATGGATGACAAGAGGAAAACTCAATGGAAAACCCCCAGCAGCCCTTCAGGACCAACCTCAGCTCAAACTATGGAAACCAAAGGAAACGGCTTGGAATTCCCAACAAACTGCTGCTCGGCTTCCTGCTCCCAGTACAAATAGTCTCGTTTTTAACCATTAAAAATAAAGTAAATCGTGTTACTGTACAATATTTACGTACAAACCTAGAGCAACACAGGACCCTGAAACATTACATGAAAAAAAAAGTTTATTAATTGAGTTTTATCAAGACAATTACACAATTACACACTGACATGCCGTAGCTGAATGTTGTTTTAACGTTGATGAGGTTAAGGAGCTTGAATAAATATACAACTGATTTCACTTTCTCTTTGTTATTAATGGCTTTATTTTCCTATGAGATCCCATGGTGTTAAAGGATTTAACTCCATCTAACACTGGATGGGTTCAAACTGCACTGATGCTGGGGCGAAAACTTAATATGAATTGGAAAGCTCCCTCTCTACCTGCTCCATCTCTTTGGTGTCTCCAACAGGGTTAAGCTGGCTGGACTGGAATGTCTGTCATTCAGATTATTTGATAGAGTGGGATTTTACCATCAGAAGTGGGGTCGCTCCCACGCCTGTTTGGACGGGAATAGATTAGTTTGTCACAAGGGTTGTGCAGGTGGGCTGGACCGACACTGTGCTGCAACTAACTATATACCTTTTTGTCGCTCTTTTGTTACGATTTGAAATGTTTTTTTATTTATTAGTCTTTTGTTGTTGTTTCTTGTGTGCACGACATGTATGTTAGTGTGCTTTAAGTATTATCATTTTATTTATTTATTTTTTTCTGTTAAACAACCAGTTTGTAGTTGCACTAACAGGTTATTCCCTTTTGCTTTTTATCCTAATTAATTATTTATATTTTGTTTTATTGTTTATTATTGTCGTGCATGTTTGCATCTGAGTTTGTGTGGTGTTGCTTCGTGTTATTTGCATGGCTAGCGTGTCGCATGTCCTTATGTTGTGTTTTTGAGAATGCTTGTTTTGTTATTGTTCTTTTTATAGTGTTTCGATGTACTTGTTCTGTATATTTTATAATTTTTAAGATTAGCCAGTAGGCTAACACTGGCACATTTTACAGTAATGTTGATTAATGTGTCCTGCAGTACATCATTACCACTATAAATTTTACAGAACATGGATGAAACATCAAGGAACAGAGAGTAACAAATCCAAAATCGGTCATGACGTAAAATTCCATTTGACCTTAACTCAAGTCATTTCCAGAACAAAGAGTTAGGCGAGCATACAGTATTACTAATACTAAAAGACAAAAGCAAAACAAGAGAGCCTTAAACCAGTCAGGAAAAGACTGAGTGCACAACCAACCAGTCCGTGTCTTCTGAGAAACGTCAATAGGACATGGCTATTTGGGATCTGAATTTGGCTGATCGCTTTTCTCAGGAAACTGTCAGCCTGTCCCTGAACAGCGTAAATAAATCCAGAATTGTAACCCTAACACCGGGTCGTCAGTGCACATGTGTAGGCGTAACGTTAGTGTGTGTATGTAGTGGCAGAAGAGGAACACGGAGCCCCAGCTTCATCGGTGTTGAGCCGAGTTGTCCGCACCTCGCGGGACTTTATCACCGTTGATGAACCACACAAAGAATATTATGGTATTTCTAAATAGGCGGCTACTTGAAATGGACCCGCGAGGAACCTCGATGCACATACCGTTGTTGGCAGCGCAGCATGCACGCAAAACTCTACACAACACAGGTGAATGTCGGGCAAGCGAGACGGAGAGAGAAAAGGGTCAACAAAAAGCCTCAGTTTAGCGTGCAACACACGATTCGACCATTGGCAGGACATGACAATCATGAAACAACTATGTAAATCCAAATTTCGTTTCGTTATGCAGCTTTGTGCTGTGTAATGACTAATAAACAACAGTTCCTTTTCACAACATTGTCCATTTCACAGCTACTAACCCAACACGATATGTCCCATCTTTTCTTTTCGTCTGATTGGCATGACTTGAAACGCTGCCCTTCCTGAAACTTTTCTTATTTACAAACCCTCTTCCTTTCCTGTTTTCTCTCCACGTCCTGCTCTGAGTGCATTTTCGAACTGCCCGCCTTCCTCATTGAAAACAGTCCTAATTCCATCCCTTGTGTCAGGACTTCTGTCTTTGAGTAGATTTTATTTTTTTTATGTTGTTACTGTTATAAAAATAGGCAGTGTAGTTAGAATGTATTATATATTTCCCTTCCTGACTAATTTACCTGCAGGAAAATCTAATGTCATCTCAAGTATTTGTTGACTGACCCAACACAGGCGCCAGTTGGTTCTCTTTAAAAATGACTCTCTGAGTTTATATATTTACCAGCTGCAACATTAAAGTGATGAACATATTAATGCATCATAATTACAATACTATATATATATTTATATAATTCTGAAATGAGTACTTTCACATTTAGTGCTTTGTTCATGCTCATAGTTTTGTTCATCAGTAAACTCTTGACTTTCTTATCCTTGTTATTTTCCAGGACATAGTTGGTCACTTCCTCTCAGGGAGGAGTTAAGTTGGAATAAATGTGAGCTGTGATAAACCAAAAACCCAGAGCCCTCTGCACATTCTTCTGTTTCTCTGCCCGACATATTCATGTCCATGTTATTAGAAGCTGCTCACTGAGCGATCCTGTGCACCCAATGGCGTATGCTTCTCCTCCTAAAGCTGATTTAGGGGTGGTTTTCTAGGCTGATCAATAGATGTCATTTCTGATCGCTCACTAGTGCCTGACGCCTGATCACTGAGTGTGAAGGACAGTCACATGAGTGCGACCATGCACAAACTCATGGGCACACGCACAAACATGAAGTAATGAGAACATTTTAAAAAGCAGTCACAGGTTTCAGTCAAAGCCTTCACTGCATGTTTGGGTTTATACCGAGGCTGCTTATTTTTAATTGTTTTGCCAAATACCTTTTGATGAAGAAAGGTTATTGTGGGTGAGGTTGGTCAGCATCAGATCTCGGGGTGACTGATCTCCAAGACGTGTAACCATACATTCAACAACGCGAGGCCCAAAGGTCACCTATGAACTACACGGTGTTCGTTGTATATTAATGCGGCAGGTTCTTTTCCCCGATGGTCGAGTACTGCAACACTACAAAGGAACAGAGAGTCTGCATAGACCCAGACAGTCCGGCCCGTCCTCTCCATAACACACAGGTTCATGGAGGGAAGTGTAAACTTAAAAAAAGGGTGCAGAGTCTCAGCGCCCAGACTACAGGCACTCTAAAGCAAATTAGTTTACTCAGGACAGGGGGCAAGCAATCGCTCGTCTTTGAGCTTTGGGATTTCGGAAGAGGGCGACATCCTCATGTCAGTAAAAGGTGAGCAAAAACCAACAACCTCACACAAAAATCCTAGGTCTAAAGACTGAGGCAACTTGAACTTAAAATAAACATTTAACATACTTATAACCCATTATTTTAACTAATTATTTAGGCAAATCTGTTCCAATCCAAATCAATCAAATCCAGTTTTCCTAATAAAATGACTGAGCTTATTTCAAATGCTGCATGGTGCCTTGCTGTATTTAAAGTTTAGATATACAGTCAAATCAAATCAGTCAAACCATCCACACAATACAGTGCAATCAAAGTGCTGTAAACTCAGCTTTAGAAAAACTAACTCTCAAACATTTATTTATTTTACGGTAAATATATCAATCAAGTCACATTCGGGGACTGAGAATTAAATTATCTTTTCAAGATGCACAAATAAACAAATAATATTAAACTAAATGACCTGATATTTTACAGATCTATTCAAAGCTTTTAAATCTGAGAGGAAATACATTCTCATACCCAGATTACACCTTAACAAGCTCCAGAGCAACAAAAGGACAGTCATGCCGAGTAATAAACAAGTGCACAAAATTTCTTACCTGATGTGAAAGATGAAGCTGAGGACGCTGACAAAAGAATAACACAGAGTTCAACAACGTTCTGGGTTTTTTTCTATCAAGCCAAACGCTGCAGCTGGACGCCAACAAACTGCTCTCGATGATTGTAGAGACATCTGAGTATTGAGTCCTGGATGCTGCTCGAGTGTCACTGTGTGTGTGTGTGTGTGCGTGTGTGTGTGTGTGTAGAGTTTGATCTGTTTGTGCTGTTTCAGGCGCCCATTCACATTTTCAGTGGTGGAAAGTACATTTACTAAAGTGCTGAAATCAAGTTTTGAGTAACTTGATTTGAACTCTAGTACTTCCCTTCAGTATTTTACTTTATACTTCTACTCTACTACATTTCAGAGGTAAATGCCGTACATTTTACTGCATTTATTTTGACAGTTTTAGTTCGGGCATACTTTACAGGCCCGTGACCCGCAGGATAAGCGGTTGATGATGGATGGATGGATACTTTAGAGGCCAAAATGACCAAGAATATGAGTCTTATACAATTGGGCTTTTCTTAATTAACCCATCAATTGTTTGGCCTATTATCAGAATCAGAAATACTTTATTGATCCCCGTGGGGAAACTGTTGTGTTACTCCTGCTCACGTTGCTAATCAAGGCATCTAAGAAAATATAAATATAAAATATGTTATTAAATATAAAAATGATAAAAAATAAAATATAAGAATATAACATGTTGGGTCACAGAAATAGAAAATACAAATAGGAATTTGTAAACATGTACAGCTTCTACAGCACGAAACAGAAGTGTAATGATTATCAAGGCTGCCATGTTTCTGTTGTTGAGTCTGATATAAATTTGTTTGGTCTATTAAATGTTAAAAATGGTGAAAAATCCCCTTAGATTTTTTCAAATGTCTTGTTTTGTCCAGCTAAGAATCCAAAAGCCCAAAATATTTGGTGTGCAATGAAAGGAGTCTTGTTGCTGCCCCCTTTGTGTGCTGGTGATGTTATTTACATGCATGCACGTAAATCCTACACACGTTGGATACTGCCTACCATGCAGCACTGGGGTTTATCAATTCAATTCAATTCAAATAAGCTTTATTGGCATGAATGTGTAACAATATTGCCAAAGCATCATACAAACTACATAAGAACAATCAACCCCATACATTTCATTAAACAAGTAATTAAAGCGTAAAGTAATCAAAGCATATGTCTGTTTGCGTGTTAAAAAAATGTTTTAAAAAGAATTAATAAATAAAATAAATACATGAAACAGTAAGCGTGTGTGTTAAAAAATAAAAGTATATAGAAAAAAATAAAATAAATAAATGAAACCGTAACGTGTGTGTGTGTATATTATCACACATTTTAAAGCCCTCACTCACCACTGGTCCTTGTTTGCTCAGATTGGACGGTCCGCCTTTGTCCACCTGTAGACTCAACAATTAGCATATTTTTATTTAGTAAGACTACTGTTGGTCTGCTTCCATCTTACCTGCAGATCTATATCCTTGACAACGTATGGGAAGATATATTCTTTGTTTGTTCCAGCTATCTGTCCCTAAAGTCCGAACCGAACGGGGAAAACAGAGTCCTTTATGTTTGATGCTTTGAATCAGCTGCAAGATTGTCTGAATCTTCAGGAGCTGGTCTCTCAGGATGCATTTAAAGTCCTTTTAAATTAATTGGAGGCTGGCACATCTGGTGTGGATGATTTGACTGACTAATGTTGCCCCTGTTTGATGCCTGATGTTGATGACTGATTTGATATTTTTGATGTTTTATGATCCTGTAATTTATGATTTATTTGCAATATAAGATGTTACATGTTTTTTTTCTGTCTCCAGACCCTGTTGAGGCAAAACACCGGAGCCCATAGTGATGATTTTGCTTCAGTCTGTCAATTTTCAGAAGTTATTTTGTAACTTTGTTATTACCAAACTTTTATAAAATGTAAAAAACAACCTTGAATAACATACATACACATTATTGTTTGTCTATTTTATACCAAGTCCATCAACTGCAGATTGTTTCTTCAGCAAGACATTTACAGAGTTTTAAAAATATATCTTTTAAGCAGTCTCATTTTTTGGTATTTTATCTCTTTTTAACGTGCTGCAAAATGTGATAAACAAATCAATGAATATGAGGAAATGCCTCATTTGAATAAAATAAAAACATAAAAAAAGTTGGAGTAAAAAAGTTTGTATTTATGTTTACTGTCAGCTTGTAAAGTTTCATTATGAAATGAATTAAGCCTTTTTGGATGTGGTGTCTCGCCTCCATCGTGCGGCTGCCTTTCTTGGTCAGGGCTCTTGTAAAAGAGATTATTAATCTCAATGAGACGTTTCACTGGTTTAATAGTTTCTGGAAATCAATGGAGGTCCATGACTCAGACATCAAGCTGCGAGACACACGGGGCTCGTTAGGAACATGGAATTTGTTGAAAGTAAGAAAATATTTATTACATACAAACCACTTCTCATCACATATGATGAGGCTGCAGATTAATCCATGGTCGCATACTAACCACACGGTGACGCCATGCACGCTGTGCCTGGACCACTTTACTCTCCCTGACTCCCACTTGCACTGTGGCAGCTTGATTCACCACTAGATGGCCCCGAATAACTGGTTTCCTCTTCCAGATGAGCAGGTTAGTTGCAGCAGAGCTGAGGGCCCTGCACACCCACTGCAGCCCTGCGTAGATGTTGTCAGTAATCCTCTTACCTCTCTCCACAGCAGGATAAATTAGATGCATGAATCACTTTGTGTGATCTGCTGCACAGAGATGATCTGAGGGACATCAGGAATCTAAGATGTAATCGGGGAGAAGGTGCAGGCGTGCTGTTGTTCACTTAACAGAGCAAAACAAACAGTATAAATGCAAATTCTTTCTTTTAGTTTGCACAATTTGCTCTGAGCAGGAGAATTCAAAGGTAACAGAATAAACATTAAGAAGATAAATGATCAAAATAAATAATAGATATCCATAAAGTGTACTTGTAAAGCGCCTTTCTAGTCTCACAACCACTCAAATTTCCATTCACAACAATTTGGGGTTCAGTATTATTCCCCGAGGAAGCGTAGACATGCAGATTAATTCATGGACAACCTGCTCAATCTCCTGAGCCACAGCCGCAAATGCAAGTAATCTGTAGTGACCGATATTATTTTTACATACGGGGTGATGAAATAAGAGTAAACATACAGAACGACCTTTAAAGGGGATCAAAGAAGACATTTTAATAACTCGGCTCGTTCACTCTCCAATCAAAGTTCAAGGTTCCCATCTTCGTCTCTGAGACAGCAGCAGGTCTTCGTTTAAAGGATGTGAATGCTTCTGTAGCTCAGCAGGAAGAGAACGTTTTAATTAATGCTTTTTTCCTACATGGACTCTTATTTAATTCCAAATATCTTTGGTATTCAGTCACGTTTTAATGAGTATGTGAGGAATGAACCTCACTTTCCCTCCTCTTATCGTCTCTCTTCAATAGGAGCTCTTTCACATGGACGTCATGGTTTCAACCCTGTTCTGCTTAATGAATCAAACAATTTGCATATCAGATACTAGATAAGGCATTATCCTTCGTTAGAAGAGTCTTTTATAGGGTAATTGAATGTGACCGTATCAATCTGACAGAGATCGAGACCTCGGGGCAAAGGAAGCTGATCTTTCATGATTTTCTCTTTAAATCCCTGCCGATGCATTTAGCCCTGATTTATCTCGCACACAACACGTCCTCATACCTAAACGACAAAATGAGGGCTGACCCCGAACAATCGAAACAAACACAGTCAAGATGGACTCTGTTTCACAAGTGTGAGACTGTTTATTGTGAAGATGAAACTTTCATATTATCCTCTGGTTGCTGCTGTTTACATTCAGCCCAGACGCACTGTGGAATATTCGGGGTGTGTACGTGTCTTTCTATTTGTATATAAATAACGGTATAGTTTTATTTTATTTTCTATGTTTCCATATTCTAATATAGACCAACACTTTTTTTGTGATCAAATTATTTTTATATGTATTTTATGTTATTACAAAAGATACACGGCCAACACTTAATTATATGTTGCGTGTAGCATGAAGGAACTACAAATTTCTAGGGCTGACCCAGAATAGTCGAAGATTCAATGCTTCGATGGGCGGAGCCTGAATCAACTTTCAGTCTCACAGTTGAAGCTTCACAGTGAAATAAGGATCACGCCATTTTGGCGATATGTGGGAGCCGAACCTCTGATTTTACACAGAACTACCAGTTTTCTCCCAATAAGTTAATATGCAGCCTGTTACAATATACATTTCGACATTTAATGCTGTAAATAAAGATGTAAAAGTTAAGTGCGTAAACAAAATTGTATCCCTAACCCTGGGTCGTCAGTGTGCATGTGCGTAGTGACAGAAGAGGAACACTTGCTGAAGAGACGGAGCTTCAGCTTCACCGGTGTTGTGCTGAGTCGTCCGCACGTTGCAGGACTTTTGGATAATTTATCACCGTTGATGAACCAAACAAAGAATATTAAATCATTTTTAAACAGCTGGCTACCTGAAATAGACTTGTGAGGAACCGACGAGCAGTTGTCGGCAGCACGACGTGCACGCTAAACTCTGCACAAGACCGGTGAAGGACAGGAGAGAGAGAGAGAGACTTCAAATAGCCTCGGTTTAGCTGGAAATTTACAGTGTAAATTGATTTAATAGAGACTGCAGCTCTGCAGCTTCTCCAAATTAAAGTGCAGTTTATACTTCAGCGTCAAATCGACGGCGTAGCCTCTACGTAGCCCCGTACCCTACGCCTGACATACAGCCAATCACTATCTGCCATGTCACCATACAAACGTACAGCCAATCATGTTATGTGATGTTACCGGCAGGCGCAGACCTCGAGCAGGTCTGAACACCCGAGGACATCAGGCACCTCCACCGGTCGACATGCATACAATCACTTTTTACAATCACATTTGCATCAAATAACGCTTTGTCAGCCTCTCTGAAAGCGTCGGTATTTGACGCCCTGAGATGAGAACAGACAACAAACACGAGTAATCATGAACAGGCACGTTTGTGGTAACCTCCTTTGATCGACAGGACCACTTTCGTGCATGTGAAGACAGAGATCCAGCACGGATTACAAGAGGTCTAACAAGATGCTGCACAATCGACCTGTACAGCTGTTGAGGAGGACGGGCTGACACAAACACAAGCGATGAGACCTTTTTAAAATATTGATGGCATGAATAATACTTGAACAGGATTTGTAAAGTGTTGTAGTTTAATTTCAAACTGTGTGTCTTCATTCCTTTATTTATATCTCAGACCTAGTAGGAGAGTGATTCCAGGCCAAGTCTGAGCTATTTTAACCTCATCAGTATTGTCAGGATAGAGGGGGGCTATATGTTGTGATTTTGGGCTATATAAATAAAGTTGATGTGACTTGAGAGCTGGCGTCCTGCGTGTCCTTTTAACAGCGACGATTTCACATCAGTCTGCCCACTCAGAGACAGGGAAGATCAAGTGATGGCAGGAGACAACAGAGTCGAGGCAGCAGAGGAAGGAGAGGTCGAGGAGGGAGAGCAGCTCGTGCAGCAGCGCTGATTGACAAGCCCTCGGGGAGGCTCTTCTTCTTCTTCGTCCTCTCATGTTGGACTGAGGGGAAAACTGTGTGTTACAACACAGGGCAGGTCGGGGCTAACGGGTTAGCATGCTAACTTCATTACATATTTCTACACAGTGTCATTTAGTTCATCTTTTGAAGGTTTTAAACGAAATCTCACACTTTGAACCTTTAAAGTAAGACGGATGACAATCTGACAGATCCAAATTTAATTTTCATTTATATTTATTATTATTTATTTATTTATTACATACAAATTTGAGAAAATCAGACTCATAATCCATTATTAATAATCTCCCCCTTAGACTTCTCGAAATATGAGTACTGGTAAGAAGCACTGTGGCTCATTGGAAGTTTTTTTTTCTCAAGACTGTCATTTGTTTAAATGTCGTTTTAACTTTCATAATTCACATTATCTGCCAGAAACTAAAGTGGAAGAAGCGTCATGTTGGATCACACTTCACCGCAGAGATTTTTGTGGAAGCCAGTCATAAACATTAGGTGCCTTTATATCCACCTGTTTTTACACAGAAAGACAGGTGGATGGAAATTTTTCACAATACGGCAAAAGCGTTTTTCCTCTTAGTTCAGGTGGGAAAGTTGGTGTATCAACAAAATCGGCAGCTATACATTTGCATAACAGCAGTGGATGGAAACGAGTAATAATTAGCATTTTCTTTTGCTGATTTTCTGTAATTTTGGTTAAAATTTCTATACAGTTTGGATGGAAACAGTTTTTTAGCTAGCTCTAGTTAAATAACTAGACAAATAAATTAACATTATTAGTAAAGTAAGTAACGTAGTTATTTTAAACAGTAACTGTACGCTACCAGGGCACCAACCGATCTACTGCCCATATGGAACGAGTCCCCCAAGCTGACTCGCTGCTCCAGAGTATATTCGAGCCTTAAGCCTAACCATATGCAAAATTTAACAAGTTTAACCACTAGTTTGATTTTGTCTAACTGGACGTTGCATATCTGTCGTTGCCAACTTGACCGAGGAGCCGTACAAAAAGCACCGCTAAGGGGTGCTGACCAAGCGTGAAGAGTTGGGAGTAATAACGGTTGGGTATTTAAAAATGCATTTTAAATGTTTTATTTTTTTTTTTAATTCAAGCAAAAAATCCTCCTGTGGCCTAAAAAGCTTCTTCCCCCATAGGCCACATTTATAAAAGAGATGTCTGTAAAGGGTCAATTAGGGACTCTTTCTGTTATGAATTTTTGATCCAGGGAGGTTTAATATTTATAAAACTTTCTTTTAGCTGAGAAAAGAGATTTATAAATCTGTGACGTTATAACAATATAAAGTCTTTGGGCTGATCGGGAACTCGCAGGCCAGCGGGAGAAACACTACTGCACATTTTCAGCGGGGCACATACCCCAGAAGTAAATCCAGAAATCCAGAAAGTAGTAAGTTCTTTTTTTCATTTGACTGATTAGACACCATCTTTGGGCCCGTATCCAGTTCTAATAATACATCCATGGGCCAGATGTATCTGCCAGTTCAAATGAAACATGAGCTCTGTTGATTCAACTTGTTCCCAGGCTAAGGAGGTGCATTTTTCTAACAGGAGGTTCAAAATTGTTCATGATAATTGATCTTTCTGTGTCATGTATCTAAGGAAAGTTCTAGCAGATACAAAAATCGAATCCGGATTCTGAATTCTCCACTAAGACGTCCTCCTTCATCCTCTCTCCCTTCTCACTGCGGTTCGCTGTGAGATGTAAGTCGTGATCTTTCGGCGTCGACATGTTCTCGCTACCTAATTCTCACTTCTTAATTAGAATTTTATATGAGACCAGGTGTCCGAGCAGACAAACAGATAAATGGAGAAGACTCCCTGTCATTGTCGTTCGTGTCACATCCTATTCCTCATCACTTGCCCAGACATGAGCTTTCACCACCGGCACTGTGGTGTTCGATTCAGCAGCTGCGAGCAGAGCAGGTGACAAATGAGACTGGATTCCTGTTTTCCCTGCTGTGGTTGATGCAAGTTAGAGGCGCTGAGAGATAAACGTGCAGTGCCGCGTATCTGATTTTCCATCACTTTGGTGAGGTGACATGCAATTTGGCCAGGCGGGATACAATCTAGTGACCGTGTGACCTTAAGTTATTGAGCTCTTAATTCACAGCAAGACAAGCAGAGCTGCACCGTCTAGCCTGAGATGCATGTTAGCTAATCTGGATATGTTAAAATTTACATAATGTGTTTGAATGCATCAAACGCTGGAACATGTAATCAATAAACACGTGACCACAAGCCAATTTCCAAACTGATAAACTCTAATATAGTGAATGTGGTGGTTAATTTGCTTTGCTATAGACACTGTAGAAGCTGTAGGCTACAGTTAATAAATGCTTTAGAAAACAAAATAACGGAGCAGTTAGCAGATATAAAAAACATTATAAATGTTAATGTTTTTATCAACATGTGATCATGAGCTGAACCCCTCCATGAACAGTCTAACGTTCTGTGAAGCTTTGGATTTCTCTACAGTGATAAATTGGTGCAGCCTGGTATCATCAAAAGGCGTGATGATGAATAATACGCCGATATCTTAAGTCATTTGGAGTGGTGTTCCAACACATTTTTTGCATTTTGCATTTCATTGATTTCTGTTGTGCAGAAACAGCGTGCCATTTTACACCTTCTGTCACAGGTAAAATCAGCATGTGTGGGATATAAATAGCCATGGTGGCAGTCAGGCAGAAAGGTGATGGCGGGGTGGTCGAGTGGACGGTAAGTTGGTCCCTGAACCAGGAGACCGGCATTCGGTTCCCGATTGAAACAATAATTACACAGCATTAGTTTTTATTTATGTTACGTTATGTAAGTTACCTAGAGAGCCTAACCCTCCCCTTCCGGTGGACCACCATGGGACCTTATTTTGAAAAAATATTGTATGGTTGTCATGGCGAGGGACAACAAATATTTTGATCCCGTTTGAATTGTGCCCTGAATTACACATATGATGCTTGTCAATATACATTTCAAAGTCAAGAAATTTGCAGTTTGATGTAAAACTGTTGAAAATAGAAAAGACCACAAACCCAAAAAGTCAAGTATGTGACGTCGTAACTGTCTCTTGAAGCTAATGTTTCTGAAGGTAATGTCAAAAAACTTACATGAGAGGACGATGTGATAAAGGGACAGAGTTGTTAGATTAAACACATTAGGTTAGATGTTTTTCTGTGTGGAACACAGTTATCTAGCTAGTAGCAACCAATCAATGAACGTTAGCTAGCTTTACCGCGCTAACATGTTGGTGACGTATAATGCACAAGACGAGAGATGTAGTTTGTTGAATGGTATTCACACAAAACGACATGTAACTTTATTGTTTTACAACAAACTACGACTTTTTTGACTTGCAAAATTATATTTTAAATTGACCCACATCATGTGTGTAATTCAGGGCTCAACTCTTAAAAGGATAAAAAGATAAGTTTTCTCTCGCCATTGACTGCCGTACAGTAAGGTCCCATGGGAGTGAGTGACTTAGGCTCTCTATAAGGTGACCAGATTTCTGAAATGAAAACCGGGGTCATTTTTGGTTTGGTGGTCAGTGTGACATTTAAAATATAATGTTTCTATATGTGCAATAAAAAGGGGGAAAATTTCGGTACTATTATATTCTGCCAAATTTAACTCTCCTGAATGAAATCAATCAGTCAAAGTAGAAGCTGCAATCACTTTCTGGAAGTGGAATACTGCATGTTATGGTCTGTAACAGTCTACGATTAACACACAGTTAAAAACAGGGACAATTCCAGGGACAGGCCACCAAAACCGGGGACTGTGACCGGAAAACGGGTCGTCTGGTCACCCTACCATGCTAAATCATTGCTAAAGTTAGCTACATACCGTTAGCTACATTAAAATTTAAGTAGCTAGCTGGCTAACAATGGTAGCATTGACATCCCCTTCCAATGGAATTAACTGCTAACCTTAACCATCATTAATTAAATATGCATGTTGACCGGTTAATCTCCTTTGTGTTGCTTGGATAGCTTGAAATGACACGCTGTTTCTGCACAATAGAAGTCAATGCAGTCTAAATGGCGTGAAATGACACGCGAAATCCTTGAAATGCATTGACATAGTACGCCGAAATGTCCTTAGTGGCGTGCAATATATACACCTTTTGATAACATCACGTTGATTGGTGGGGCTGTGCTAACAACAACATTCTCACTCCCAAGACGTCACATTTAGACGTCACAGTCCAACGGCTCTGGGTGAAGCCCTGTGGTATTATTTATGAACGTTATAGATATGTGTATGATATTTAACACAAAAGTCAGAGTAAGGAGGTGGCTGGGGTGGACGGGACTTAGAAACCGCACTTTCACCCATGAGATGGGTATTCGTTTACTTTAAATGACTTTATTTAAGTTATGTGGGTCGATAGCTTATCTAAGTTATGCAAGAAATGTTACTTAACTTGTGTAAGTAAGTTATTTTAACCCATGAGCCTTTTCCCAAACCTAACTGAGAAGTTTTGGTAAACTAAACCTAACCAAATTGCAAACTGTTAACGACTAAGTTTATTTTGAAAGTGTAACCGGATGTTTCATGTGTCCAAAAAACGATACTAAGTGTTACCCCGGGCATTAAAAGGCCTACCCTGTATAAGAAAACAAACACATGTGGGCCTATAAATCATTAACAGGCATTCATGACAATTGTTAATATGTTCAAAACACATTAAAAATCTTAACTCAAGGCCCCCTTACTAGATTTCTTCTGGAGCGTTCATGCATCTGATACAATCGGCTAATGGAATTTGTTGCAGTTCTCATAGCCAGTGTATATTTTATTTATTATAAACTTATAAATAAATAATTACATTTTAATTAATACATATAATGTAAGTATTTGAAATTATTGATTAATTGTTGTAATAAATGATCAATAAATACATTTCAAACATGTTGTCATTAATTATCTGTGGACAAATACATTGATAAACACATACTGCTTACAGCAGCATTATAAACCATGCATAGGTTGTAGCAGTATTTATAATAGCCTATACTGTTACCTGTTTTGGACATTAAAACTCAGCACTTCATAAAAACCAATATCATCAGATTGATCCAGAGCCATTCAGCGCTAATCTGTATTGATCTGATAAGTTGTGTTGCATTTCAGGGTCATAAGAGATTTTTTCCAATAACTGATATCGGCCTGACAGGACCAAGACTAATCTGTGTTTATAGAGCTGGGGGGGGGGGGTTAACAGTGGAGGGGGTGGCGTCAATGGCTGGTGAGCTGCGTCGTGCGTTTTGGTTGCGGAGCGCGCGTCTTCACGGTGCGTAAAGACAGTTCGTCCACAAACTGCGGGGAATTTGTGCTTTTTACACTTTCACACGGGCTGCTCCCTTCCAGCAGCGGGAGGACACTCATCTATTTTTAACATCCAACTCTCCAAACAAGCGGATGCCAGAAAGATGGACCCTCTGTACAACGCCACCGAGTTTAACGCCACGAACGGGACAAACGTCTCCGTTAACGGCAGCGATGGCTTCAACCAGTTCATCCAGCCGGTGTGGCAGATCACACTGTGGGCTGTCGCTTATTGCAGCATCGTTGCGGTGTCTGTGGTCGGTAACGTGGTGGTCATCTGGATTATTCTGGCGCATAAACGTATGAGGACCGTCACTAATTACTTTCTGGTATGTACTGTGTGTTTGGTGAGTGAGGAGCGAGGGCCAATTCAGGTTCTGCCTGAAGGTTAGAGGGTGTTTGAGAACATGACAACACTTTTAAACTCTCTGGAGGATTTGTGTCCCCAGTAAAACGGAGTGAAATTTAACCATTTGCTTAATTTTATTTTATCAGCTGCAAACACCTTGAATTTATTTACTCATGTTTGAACATAAATGTACTTTTGTGAAATTCAGATGCTCCTCAAGCACAAATCAGGTGCAGCGTACAGAGAGGATTAAACTAATAGCACCAATCTATAATCTAAATACATTTCCCAAGCATTGAACACCTACTAAAGGAAAGGAATTGGCTGCCTTTCACATGCCTGTGCTAATTAATTTAATTAACTCATCAAAACATGAAATCACTGAATTGTATGTAGACTGTATGATCATTGAAAAACTAAAGCATCAAATCACAGAAACATAGGGCATCCAGCTCACTGATCTCTGTGTTAAATAAACTAATTATCAAATTGGTTAAAATGTAAGAAAACAAACCACAATGCCTTCTTATTATTCAGTTTACTGTCACATAGGACAAAGAAAAGCAGCATTATCACAGCTGAGAGGCTGGAAACTGCTATTTATTGGAATTTATTTCTTGAAAAATTAAAAATAATCTAAACTGTTGCAGATTATTAGTTCTTTCCATCGACTAATTGATTTTATTGACTGATCCTTTCTGCTCAAAGTTTAAAAGTCAGAAATCGATGGATTCAATTACAATTTGCCACAAATAGTCATATTTAAAATATTTGCAAACGGTAGTGTCACTCAGTTGTTTAGTCCTTCAGCAAGAAAGGATGCAAATACAATAAATTCCTGCACTTTATTAAACTTTGTACAGAACTGGCTCATACAGAGACTGGTATTTAGAATCTATATATCTAAACAGTGTGTAGAGGTGACCTGTATGTTTCCTGTTGATCAGGATAATCACCTGTCTCTTCTCCAGAGAGAGAAAGGGTAAATGTTTGCCCTGAATTTAGTCTCTGAGGCAAATTTGACCACAGATGTTGTTTTTAACATGTTTTTGTTTGGGGTTGCAGGCTGCCGGGAGATATGAGACACCGATAAACTAAAAGCAGGATGGCTGTGACAGTCGATTGTGCTGCAGGCGTCCGAGTTTCTGTCGGCACCAGCAGACCTGCAGCAAACACTGTCACCGCTACAGCTATAGATTTTAGTAAAAAATGAAATGAATTGATCTTTTTTATTTTGTCAATCCAATCGGGGTTCTGCCGCTTATCAATTCAAGTAATTACATCATTAGGAATTGTTGTTAAATTAGTTTTTAGGTTGGTTTATTGTCATTCATCCACATACCAAATGAACAAAATGCTGTTTCTCACGGTCCACGGTCCTAAAATCAGGATCACAATGACCAGCTAACAAGACGAGACACCATACAACACAGCACAGTAACTGACAGTAGACAAAGAGAGCAGATCTATGATCGCAGGAAAGTACTGAAAACGTGTCATATGTTAAATTCAAGGCCGTGTTGTATTTCCTGTCATACTGTGTCCAGGTTGGTGTGTGAAACAGGTATTAAACAACCTTCTATGTTGTATTTTAAAGGTCTTTAAAAGTCTTAAATGTGACTTGATAAAACCCTGCAGAAACTCTTGTCAGGGCTACATGTAATACAAGTGGATATAAATGACAGACTGATCCTCATTTTCAAAGGAAAGTATTCAAGTTAGTATACAATTGTTTGGATGCAGCCCAACACGTCTGACTACATCTTTGCAAAGAGAAAATCGTGCATGATAAGTTTCTCTCCCACCAGCTGATGCAGAGACGGGTTTGTCTCCGGGGTTATTTGTCGCAGTTGTAGGTTTGAGATTGAAACCTGTCAAACTGTTTGCTAGTGTCTACTGTGGTTCTGTCTGTCACTCTTCTGCAGGTGAACCTGGCCTTTGCCGAGGCCGCCATGTCAGCATTCAACACGGTGATCAACTTTGCCTACGCTGTTCACAACGAGTGGTACTTTGGTTTGGTTTACTGTCGCTTCCACAACTTCTTCCCCATCGCAGCCATATTTGCCAGCATTTACTCCATGACGGCCATCGCTCTGGACAGGTGAGTGCTATGGGACTGTGTTTCTTTATGTTAATGTGTACATATAGGAGCCATACAAGGAAGACGACGGTGGAAAAATGAGTCAGAGTTGGAGAGAGGAGTTTGTTGTGTTCGTCTATCTACATGGTAAACACCTCTCTCTGGTTTCCACCGGCGTCATCTTCCTTGGGTGAGACTTCAGTTTCCTGTTAAAAACAAAGGTGGTCACCAGGAGTCCCTTGTAGGGATCCTTTCCATGATGTTGTCAGACGCCTCGTGCAACAGTCTGAGACTGTCGCTGGCAAAGGGAATCACTTTTTGACATTTGCCCCGCAGGAATACGTTACAGCCTGTTCAGCTGCTGAAACATCTACTGAGCAGTGGTGTTGTAGCACTCGAGACCGGTTTTTGATGGTCTTGGTCTCATCTCTGACTTGACCGCATTTGTACCTGGTCTTGTCTCGGTCTCGGACATTGAGGACTTGGGATTTTATGTAAAGACCAGTCAAGACCATAACTTTGGGAATATCAGTAAATTACTTTTGGATCGTCTGATTTATTTGTTGGCATCCAAACTTTGATTGGACATAAAATTTATTGCTTCAAATGCAACCAGTAACCCTAAATAAAAATGTGTTGTTACCGTTAACGACTGCCCCCCCTCCCGGCGATGGCGATGCTGACGTTGATTTCAGTTCTTAGTGTTCGTATGTGGGTGTTTTAATGAGAATGAGAATCTTTCAGATCAATTTCAGAAGTACCTATGATCTCGTTCCACATTGTATTTATGGGTCATGTAATGTGCAGAACTGGTCTTGGTCTCGACTTGGTCTCAGCCCCTAAAAGTCTTGGTCTTGTCTTGGTCTCGATTAACTCTGGTCTTGGTCTTGTCTTGGTCTCGATTAACTTTGGTCTTGGTGTCAGCCCCTAAAGGTTTTGGTCTTGTCTTGGTCTCGATTAACTCTGGTCTTGGTCTCAGCCCCTAAAAGTCTTGGTCTTGTCTCGGTCTCGATTAACTCTGGTCTTGGTCTTGACTTGGTCTCGATTAACTCTGGTCTTGGTCTCAGCCCCTAAAAGTCTTGTCTTGGTCTCAATTAACACTAGTCTTGGTCTCAGCCCCTAAAAGTCTTGGTCTTGTCTTGGTCTCGATTAACTCTGGTCTTGGTCTTGACTTGGTCTCGATTAACTCTGGTCTTGGTCTCAGCCGCTAAAAGTCTTGATCTTGTCTTGCTCTCGATTAACACTGGTCTTGGTCTCAGCCCCTAAAAGTCTTGGTCTTGTCTTGGTCTCGATTAACACTGGTCATGGTCTCAGCCCCTAAAAGTCTTGGTCTTGTCTTGGTCCTGCTTAACTCTGGTCTTGGTCTTGACTTGGTCTCGATTAACACTGGTCATGGTCTCAGCCCCTAAAAGTCTTGGCCTTGTCTTGGTCCTGATTAACTCTGGTCTTGGTCTTGTCTTGGTCTCGATTAACTCTGGTCTTGGTCTCAGCCCCTAAAAGTCTTGGTCTTGTCTTGGTCCTGATTAACTCTGGTCTTGGTCTTGACTTGGTCTCGGTTTGGGCGGTCTTGACTACAACACTACTGGACGAGACTTTTGGTACCTATTTCTCATTTCAACACCAACATAAGTGAAATAGGGCCCAGGTTTAAAAATACAGAGCTAATCCTTTAAGGTGGATCTGGTATTCCCTCTAGTTCGAACCACCTTCGCGTTTTTTTTTATCCCCATATTTCAAAGGTGAAATGCGACTAGACAAAATGAGAAGCACAACAATATGGTTTACTTTGTTATGACTGTATATAAGACGGAGTGGGATGAAGACATATGTACGCTGAAGAGGGAAGGAAATAGGAGAGATGCTGTTAATGTCCTCATCTGCAGTATTTCCCTGCTACTGTACATTAGAAAAACAAACCAACTTACATGTATACGCTTACATGCATTAAGACAAACATAACACTTAGCTTAATTAGATGGTTGCACAAAGCCAATATAATCCCAACACATCCTCATACCTGAACAACAGAATCGGTCAGTTGTCAGTGACTCCCAAAACAACATTTATGATCGCTGGAAAGAGCAGGCGTCAGGCATACGGGACCTTAAGTATGTTACATAGGTCACCTGACACAGCTAAGTCAACGACGTAACCTTATTTAACTTAAACCTTAAATAAGTGAACCATGAATTGGTTTCACGTGGGACATGAACCTCGGCCTCCTGGGTTTGTTTAACCCATCCATCCAAACCAATAACCTGCCAATAAAGACTCTCCCGCTCTTTGTACTACATCACCTGACTTCCTCCTTCCCTCCCTAAATATGGGTCATAATAAGCTGCAATGTGAAAACTTTAAGTCTTCACATTGACTTCCAGGCAGCCATTCGCTTCCATTAATTTAAATAAGATACTTGCAGAAGCTTCAAACGCACTTAAGTAAACATTTAGTTTTGTTTCTGTACTACTCTACTGCGCGCATCACGGACCGTCTCTCTGACATATCTGCGTGGATGAAGGTTCGCCACCTTCAACTAAACCTCTCTAAGACTGAACTCTTGGTCATTCCAGCCGAGCAATCTATCCAGCATAAAATCAAACTACAAACCGGCTCCTCAACCATCGCTCCAACCAGGGTGGTGAGAAACTTGGGTGTCATGATTGATGACCAGCTGTCCTTTTCAGACCATGTCTCTGCTGTCTCTCGGTCGTGCCTCTTTGCTCTATACAACATCAGGAAAATCAGACCCTACCTCACTCAGTACGCCACCCAGCTTCTGGTACAGGCCATGGTTATCTTTCGCCTCGACTACTGTAACACCCTCCTAGCAGGTCTTCCAGCTTGTGAGAAGAAACCCTTACAAATGGTTCAGAACGCAGCAGCGCATCTGGTTTTGGATCACTGCCCAGTGGCCTCCATAATCAGATTCAAATCACTAATGCTTGCATACAGAGTGACCACCGGGTCTGCACCATCTACCTAAACTCCATAATACAGGTTTACGTTCCTTCTCGGCCGCCTGGCTCTGCCAGCCCTTCACACAAAGCGATCCCAGTCCCTGT
>JAPMOB010242031.1:0-15658 GCA_029875015.1 Lepomis gibbosus
TGCTCACGAGCAGCTTGATGTGCCAAGTACAGATTTGCAGAGAGTGAAGGAATAAAACTGCCTGGGACATTTTTCCCTGGGAGTGAAAACTTCAAATTTGAGACTTGCAGCTTGTTTTTTCTTTTGTATTTTTGGTTAGTGCCATCATTCAACAAGAAATATATGACTTGTTGGAGTCTCTTTAAGCATGACCTCTACATTTACTTCACTGTAAATTAGGATATCTCTCTTACTTCGCCGTATAATAGGATATCTCTCCCTCATCCTGTGGGAGTCATGTTATGCACTTCAGTTACAGTCTCAGCTCAGCCACTGAGCACATGGATGCGATCTTCAGTAGACAAGGCTTTACTCTGAAATGTTGCTGACTGATAGATTCCTCAGCAGCCATAGACTGGAGTGGCTCTGCTTATTCCTGGGTTGCGGTCTAAGTCAGTGGCTTGTTCTCAATGCCAGATGTTTGACGGCAGGGTACACGCAGTCTGCAGGACGGTGGGGTCGCCAGCAGAGGGCGATGTAGCCTTGATGGCATCATTGGAGTTTTTCCTTGACCAGTGAATTTAATGACCTGCCATTTGATCCTGTTGAAATCTCCTGTAATTTCTGTGATGAGCAGGCAGTTTGGAGTCATGCTGGGGGTGAACAAAATATGGTAGGAGTTGAGGTGAAGAATGGCCTCTTCACATTCAGCAGATACATCCCCAGAACTTTAGCATTTTAGTTTACACTATTTGAATAGTATTAATATTTAGAGTGTGTTAACATTTTTAATAATAGTACGAATATTATTATCATTAGAACAATCACAATCATCAACATGTGCATCAATATTGTCTATCGGCCCAACCCTACTAGCAGCAGACAATTTAGTCCTGGTTGAGTCCGCCTGGATGACATCCTTTGCATTTCATTACTACAGTCATAATAGCAAATGTTGCTTTACTTACATCTATAACAATGCGGTGGATTCAGCAGTATCTTGGGAGATTCCATTTACTACCTGACATTTTTAATTTTCCAAAGGTGAGGTGCTCATCAAGTGAGTGAACAAACAAAGTAAAATCCAAAGGACAATGGAGTCATTTTATATATATTTTTTCATATTTAGATTTCACCCTGCCCCGAGCTCAATAAGATGCATCTCAATTATCTGATAGGTGTCTCTGCTTTTCTCACTTGCACTAGACAGATGAGAATATGGGGAAGTAATTGCAAAATATTTTATTAACAGGACATCATTCCTTGTCAAGTGTAACTCTAAAGCAACATCAGTTACTGATCTTAATTCATTACTGTGGTTGACATTTGACCGTCTGGTTGTTGAAGACAGGTTAAGCATATTGATAAGTTAGTGGTTTAGAGCAGCTTCATACTATAGTTACTAGATTTCAATGAGAGAAGAGATTTGAGGTAGTTTGGAAGCTTAAACTGTAGAGCTTTATAGATGAATAACATTAGATGCCTCTTTCTTCTTGACTGTAATGAAGTCCATCCAACCGTGTGATACAGAGAGCAATGATGTACGAAATTTGTCATTTGTGATAAAGTGTAATGCACTGTGATATACAGGGCTTGAAACGTCTGGTGAGCTGTGAAGGTCATTGGGGGACAGTTTGATTTGTTTGTGGCTGCTGGGATGTACACCGTTGTTCTGTTGGCCAGCTAAGGACAAGACCTGAGGTCTAAACTGGATCTCATGTTAGGGACAACACCACAGGAACTACCACACGTTTACATTAATCTAAATATCATCCAGGAGGCGCTGAACTACAGTGTGCTGGCTGTCTCTTAACCCCAGGTGTGTAAGTTTGATTTTGGAGGTAGTGGAACACAAATGTGCCATTGATTATTTTAAATGTAATAATAAAAAAATGTGTAATTTGCCAGAATTTATCATAATTACAAACCGCTGATGAAAATGAATACTTTTATATTCTGTATTGAAGGTTTAGGAAACACTAATAATAGAGATCTGAGGGATTAGAGCAGCCTTAAAATCTATAGCCACTCAAACAAAGTCAGAATATCATATTCGTAGATGATTTTGAAAGCTCTTGTTCAGCTGCTGTCTTGGAAGGCTAGTAGTAGCGAGTCAACAGATTTCCTCTCTTCCTTGAATGGCAGGGAATATCATAAGGTTATTTTATTTCTTTTCCTTCTTTAGCCCAAATGATAGTGTGAGAGCATGCAGCAGAGAGGATCCACAAAAAATTCACGATGTGCATGTGCACATGTGAACTTGTCTATATAAAGTATCTCGCAAAAGTGAATACCCTCACATTTTTGTAAATATTTGATTATATCTTTTCATGTGACAACACTGAAGAAATGACTCTTAGATGCAATGTAAAGTAGTGAGTGTACAGCTTGTATAACAGTGTAAATTTGCTGTCCCCTCAAAATAACACATCACACAGCCATTAATGTCTAAACAGCTGGCAACAAAAGTGAGTACCTACGTGAAAATGTCCAATTTGGGACCAAAGTGTCAGTATTTTGTGTGGCCCCCATTATTTTCCAGAACTGCCTTAACCTTCTTGGGCAGGAGTTCACCAGAAATTCACAGGTTGCCATTGGAGTCCTCCTCCACTCCTCCATGATGACATGTCAACGAGTGTTGACACATGAAAATATATAATGAAATATTTACAAAAATGTAAGGGGGGCACTCACCTTTGTGAGATACTGTATCTAGAAACCCACAGTGTTATATACGGAAACCCATGTTGCCTTTGCTGGCCACCATACTAATGGCATCTATATTCTTTTTGAGTAAATCAGGGCCTTTGAGCTTTTGTTTTGGGACGTAGATACTTCACAAGATAGATAACAGATTAATCAGGAATATGTAGTTAGACATTCGGCCCATTTATATACGGTTTTGCCATCAGAATTGTATCACAACAATATGATATCATCTTACTGTTTTACAATATTCTGTTGCCTAACTAAATGATCCCAAGGAAATTGTAATTAAATGTGATAAAATGAATACTGCAGTATTTATTTAAAATGAGTAAAGACTTTGGTCTGATGTAATGTGTAACAGTGGGACACCGTTCATAGCAGTTACTACTGCCATCAGAATGAGAAACACATATGAGATATCACTCGCAACTTTTCAGCGTCATGGCCACTGTCCGTCACATGTGGCCTCTATCCTCATCCAGCAGGGGGTGTTGAATCTCAACAGCATAAATTCTGATCATTGAATCACATTAACTGAAGCAATAATGTCCTACTGTCATCTGTCACACTGTAACAATGTACTACTTTGGCTGGCTGATTTACGTGAAGAGAGAAAGCCATTCATAGCCTCATTGAGAAAGAGAGAGAGAAAATATACAGAGAGAGAGAGAGTGTAAAGGCATGAGTCAGGCCGAGGCAGGAGAGAAGTTGAGAGGCGATAGAGGAAAAGGGGGAGGGAGGGAAGAAGAGAAGGAGTCTGGGCTGGAGGGAGGGAGTAGAGCTGGAGTCTGGTAGAAGGCTCCTTCTGTGGCCAGATGTGAAGCTTAGCAGACTCTCTGTGTTTCTGCTGGATTTTAACCTTCTGTTCAGTGAATCTGCTCTGGATATTTAAGGGGAAATGTACGAACGACACAAGCGGAGGTACAGTTTCTGTGCCAAAGGAGAGAGAGCTGTAGACGTGGTTTTAATAAAGGTAGGATACCCATCCGCACTTTCAAACAAAGTTGCTCGATTATGATCATACTGCCACAGTAATAACTGTCATTTGACTAGAGGCTTTGAAAACACAGTGCTTTACAAGTGCTTTAAACGGATAAAAAATATCATGGCAAAAGCAATAAAAGCAAGGTAAGAAATATAAAAACAGGACTGAAATCGTAAAGTAAACTATACAATTTGAGGTCAAAGGTAATTAATGACATATTTAAGTCCATTAAAGAGAGTTTTATGAAGACTGTTTTAAAGTACTGATTACACTTGGTACTAAAAGCTGTCTAGGAAATGTAATTTAAGTAAAACATAACCGTAACTGTAACAAAGTGCTTCAACATGTTTCGGCAAACCTGTAATGATCTGCCATGGATGTTGTGACGGATTCTGCTGTGTTGCACCCTGGGAGATGATTGCATGGTTGTTGATAGTGGCCCTCCAGACACACAGTGCTGATTATTTTGGGGTGGAGTGTGGTTTTGGTTATTCGCTGCATGGGTATGCTGTATGTGACACCAAGACAGATGCCTGCACTCTGTCCATCTCTGTGGAATAACAGTGTATGAAACTTAATGAGGCTTAGACAGTTTAAGGTCTTTACAGGATTATTTGGTCAGGATAGTGGGTACTTATCTGAAAAAAAAACTATAAAGCTGAAACAGAATATAAAGTCCACCGATGTTCTTAAAATGTCTTGTCACAGTGCAAAGTTGGGACATTTCTCTCCCGCTCAGAGGTCCTTTTACTGTACCGTAACAGTTCTGTGTCAAACCATTTGAACTGGGTGTTCTATGGAGTCTTTCTCAATGGGATCTTTATAGCACTCAAAAGTGCTATTTATCCTAAATGGTACTACATTTATAGAAACCATTATGCCATTTCCCACTGTACTGTGGATTTGTCTTTTGGCTGTAGGACAGCAGTTAGTCCTGATAATTGTTGGTAAAAGTAGATAGTGATGAACCTGCTCCAACCAAAGTTATATTTATGTAGGTGGTTTAGTTTATTAACGTAGTTCTGTGAAGATGCTGCTTATCAGCAGATGCCTATATCTTTAACAACTCATACAGTTAGGGAGGAATATTATGTATGTTTTTCACTGATCATTTTCATCATGATCTTACCAGCCTCCACTTTTTTGTCCATGCATGTGGTGTTACTGTTGGGGTGGCAATGTTGTATCGATCTGTTTGTTGGTTGATTGATCCACCACTTTGGTTAAACTGAAATATCAACGATTTAATGTATTGACATAAAATACTTTTCATACAGCGCTACCACCAGGTTAAAATCTTACTCTGTTCAATGCTGTTTGTGACCAAGGTCAATGAAGTCAAGTAAAACTGTCACTGGAACTAAACAAGAATTAATGTGGGGCTATAATGAAACAGAAATGACATCATCAGTAAAAAAAACAAACAACTAATGTACAATTAAAAAATAATCTGATAAAATCTGTTTAGCAGCACTTGGAAGTTACCAGCATTCTTCATTTGTTTAAAATCTGTCTATGTCGGTGTCATCTTGATTGTCCATTCTGTATGTTGGTTTATTCTGTAACCACATCTATTGCATGTCTATCCATCGTGGGAGAAGGACCCCCCCCTCTGTTGCTTTTCTAAAGGTTTCTTCCATTTTTTTCCCTCATTGAAAGAGTTTTTTTCTCTAAGGATCTGAGGATAGGTGTTGTATAATGTACAGACTGTAAAGCCCCAAAATTTGTAATTTTATGAGCTATATAAACACAATTAACTTGACTTGATTAACTATAAAAGGACTTGTTGAATCTTAACTAGACCTATTTAATATTAGCTAACAACCATCAACTAAACAAGACTTGACTGATTTAACAACTAAGCTAAAGTTAAAACTGAACTATTTCCTTTTGCTTGATTATTATTGACTATAATCTAAACAAATAACTGGCTAAAAGCTTAACTATTAATTATCATGCATAAGCTGAACTATGAACTGCACCACAGTGGACGTTTGACATGTCCTACTGTACGTCATGCTGTCTGCTAGTTCCAACGTCCAGGAGCAGAGCAGAGCAGACTGGGAGGTACTGAGAGAAAAATATCTATGAAGTGGATTGCTCTGGTATATGTAACACCTCTCTTTAGTCTATTGTCACTTTCCAAACTTGTTCCTGATGTCAGCTCCTCTTTTCACCCCAGGGGAGAAATAGCAAGGGTGTGTTTGTGTGTGTGTGTATGTGTGAGAGAGAGAGGAAGAGGGAAAGCGAGGGAGATATGATGGTGTGGGAAAAAGGCAGCGCCGGGCTAACGGTTTCCTCTGGCCTCAGATGGAAACAGGCATTTCGCCAAATGACTTCATTCCAACCAGCGTTTCACATCCCAGCATCTCTCCTGGCCTGAAGTCACAAAACACATCATCACTCCACTTACCAAGTACAGTAACTGTGAATAAGCCTTTATACTAACTAACACAGTGCCATAGTATATACAGACACAAGCAACAGGCGGGGAAAAAACAAACCTCTAAACCTTTTAACAACTCCTTTAGTACATTTCTAACAGCCGTGATCATTTTTGGTCAAAGGAATAGATGCTATTCTGTAGCTGACGGAGGCCTATGACCTCTCTGTTAGAGAAAAGGGTTTCGTTAAATGAGGCACTTCATAATTGGTTGGAGTTGGGTTATTGTTTGACAGGTTTGCTTTTATCCTGTTTCAGTGTTTGGTAAGTTGAATCCAGTGCACTTCCAAGGTGCTACAGAGAATAGCCTTGCCCTCAGGCCTGCTGCCAGCCGCCCTCAGGGATCAAACCGCATGCATACCTGGCTGGAAAGAGTCATTCAGTCAGCCATGGCATCCTCCAATGCTGCGGAACCTCTCTGGCCGCCTGCCTTTTTAGAAACAGGGCAGCTTTCCAAGTCCTGCCTGCCCCTGCATACAGACACCAGCCCGCCTTTTTTATTCTAAAACCAGATGTGTTTTTACTGGGTACAGTTTAGTATCCCCCGACGCTACAAATATGCACTGGGCTGTTCAGTCTCCAGGCTGCCAGCTTTCAGAGGGGGTTCTTTGCTTGCTGGCTGGCTGACTGGTTTGCAGGCCTGCTAACTGGCTGGAACTTGTGTTTGATGAATTCATGGTCTACTGACTGGCTGTCTAACCAGCTGTCACCTTGTGCTTCTTGGTTTGCATTGGACAAAACATAGTTACCACCTCACCTTTACGCGTCCCCCTACATCACTGAACTAAATGACGAGTTCTGATTTGAAAGGAGAAATTGATGCAGTGGCTGAAGTTGGAGAAGCTGTATTGTTTCATTCTTTCACCAAATAACTGCAAAACACTGCAAAAGTAACGACATGAGTAAATATATAACTTGCATTAACAGCATGTACTTCCACATATGTCCACTCTCCAGGAAGAACTATCAACGTCATATCCCATCGAGTTTAGTTGGTTGATCTGTGCCAAAACGCATTTCAGTTCACGGTCTGTAAACAGTGTATTGAAACACTTACAGCTGCAGTTTCCTTTCCATTGGCTTTATTCTGTATTTTATTCAGGATTTGTTGTTTTCATTTGAAGTGCTGCTGTCAGTGCTCTGCTGTAAGGTCAAGCCATGTAGCCTTTTGTAATTTGTTGCAATCACTGGCAGTTATTTAACTTCTGAGCAGAACCTGTGCATACATTGATGAGTGTGTGTGTGTGCGTGTGTGTACTGGCGCCCTCTGTGACCAGCTAATCTTTCCTTGTCAGCGTGTTTGTTCTCTCTCAGCGGGCTCTGTTTGATATCTGAACACAGCTGTGAGAAAAGAAAAGCGTGTCCTGTCTGTGCATGCATCTGTTCTGCGTGTGTGTATGTGTGTGTGTGGTGGTGGGGGTTTTCTTGTGTGCATTTGAGTCTTGACGAGTGAGAAAAAAAAAGGGGCATAGGTGTTGTGTATATGCGACAATGCTGGCTTACAGAGTTGGTATATAAGTGCCTGTCACGACAAAAGTGTGTGTGGTTACAGTGGATACTTTGACTGACATACACACACACAAACACACACATTCACTTGCAGGCTTGGACAACTGAGCTCAGTGTTTCTCTGGGTCTCAGCAGGCTTGTCAATAGTCTGCTCCTGGACAGTTGAAGGTTAGTGGTTGAGCTCTGCCCCCTCACCCCAAAGCATTCTGGGAGGGTCGACCTTGCTGGTTGGTTGGGACTCACTCACCACCCTCTGTCTTATGTCTAATTTGTTTTTTAGCCTTGAGATTGTCTCTCTTTTGTTTCCATCTCTGTTAGTTTTGACTTCTTTTCCTCTTTGTAGCGGTCTCTGTTTTTGACAGATAGATCTGCAGTTTAGAATCTCACATGGGAATGGTGGACTCCACCACTTGGAATGAAAACTATTATATAGTAATTTTGGGCTGTAAACACAATGAAAGTATTCATTGTAAAACAGAATTGCTAGAGCATCTACTGGTTGCCTGGCAACCTCGTGGTGAAGCCAAGACAGATAAGACAATACACCCTTCCAAAAAATTTTACACTCCGGTATTTGTATTAAATAAGCACTGACTTCATTCATTTATATTAATTGTAAATGCTCTGTATTTGTATAGCACCTTTCTAGTCTTTTCGACCACTCAAAGCGCTTTTACACTACTTCTGCACTCACATTCATACACTGAGCCTAAGTGCTCAAACAGAAACTAACTTTCATACACTGCCGCCAGAGGAAATTTGGGGTTCAGTGTCTTGCCCAAGGACACTTCGACATGCAGCCCTGGGGAACCGGGAATTGAACCGCCGACCTTCCGATTAACGGCCAACCTGCTCTACCTCCTGAGCCACAGCCGCCCCAGTAATTGCTGAGCTTTAGAGGTGTTTGTAAGTGGACTTGTGTTTCATTTGGTCAGTGCCAGGCTAGCTGTTTCCTAGTGTTTCCAGTCTTTTATGCTAAGCTAAGCTAATCAGCTAGTGCTTCATATTCGATAGACACACATGAGAGTGGTATTGATCCACTTACTGTATCTAACTCTCTGCAAAAAAAATGGAATGAACGTAAAATAATAAGTTGCAGCCATGTTTTTGTACGTTGATGCTATCTTACCTATTATTTTGCTCCCTGCTCTCATTCAGTCCAAAGATTAAATATTGATTTTTTTTTTATCTCAGTCAAACTCTTTACTTTACACCAGGAATTGTTGTTTTCATTCAGTTACTTCTCAGCATCACAGAAACTAGATTAATTGTATAAATAACCCGGAGGACTGTTCACTCCCACTGATATCTTAAAAGCTACAAGAGGGGAACATGCAGTAGCAGTGTGGTGAGACTGACTCGCCCATGGCGGAACGACACCTTTGTTTAGTTCCTCTGATTCCCCTTTTAGATTAAAAGTTGTGGTCTCTACATTAGAGACCTGCTTATACTATCTCTGGAGGTTCCTTTGTACAACCTTACACAGCCAAGTTTAAAGGACCACGCTAAAGCCTGTTCATCTGCGCCAGGCTTAACCTGGGTTTACTGGGGTTAAGAGTTCAATGCGAACAATTATGAAGGGGAGGAAACTAGCTACAGGTGGTAGAAAGGAAGGAAAAATATTATTGAAGGAAAGACCATAAACATTGAGCATGTGCAGTTCAGGTATCATAAAAAAGCCTTATTTAAACCAACAAGGCTTTTGTGATGAGGGTCTCTTTGGTTATGATTGTCTGACTTTGTTAATAGATTATTAATCTGTTTTTAGTTTACTCCAAATTTAAAGCTCATCTTCTTTATCTGCATGTCTTTGAGGAGTTCATTTAAATACAATGAGCTTCTCTGAGTCTCTCTTAGCTTCACATTCTGAGCTGTCAGTCAAATTTGCATAGCTTCAGCCAAACTGTTGAAGCTTTTGTGTTGTGGGGGGGTGGGGGTGGGGGGGCAGTGGCTTTTGCTCACTCTCACCCACACATGCACACACACTCACACACACACAGCTGTTGTGTAGACATTCAGACCACAGAGGAAGCAGAGTCCCAGTGTGTTCACAGCCAGCCCTAGATCTCTGACAGACACTGTGTGTGTGCATGTGTGTCAGGGTGTTTGAGTTGATGTCAGTGTGACCGTGAGTCCTGAAGGCTGAAAGCAGCCCGAAGTTAGATCTTTCCAAACAGTTCCTCTATGCAATGGAGCCGGAGTGCAGCTACTAAATCTGATAAATACTCTGAAGTCGGCTGTTATAAAGAGCGTCTTATCGTTGCCTCCCATCCTGTCTACTGGGCGACACTTCCTTACTGCCACGCTGGTCTGCATCATTATTTCTTTGTGAGTGACGATCACATGTTGCTGAGGCTGATTCAGTGTCTTCCTGTTTCTCTGTAGATCCACCGAGACACAGCGGCATCGTTCCATCAGCCCTGCAACACTCAGCACTCAGGTAAGACTAACTCTTGACCTCTCTCGTCAAAGTGTATTTAAAAAGCTTTTTTGTGCATGTTTTTGAGCTTTCTTTTTTAATTAAGGGCAGGATTTATGTTTATTGCTGTAAGCCACTGTACAAGGTTGCTTTCTCATCAGTAACGCATTTTTAGAAGTGGGTCATTCTTTGTTCTGTGAAGCCCATTTGTGATAGCCTGGCCTGGTGACTTTACAAACAGTCAATTTGAAGCGTCACTGACACACAGCAAAGGCACTTACATTGTTTGAGCATTTGGCCAACAGCCATTTCTTGTTGTCCAGTAGTGTAAAAACAGCTCTCTCCCATTTCTTTTTCTACTCAAAAGAGGAAATTGAGACCATCAGATATAATTTAGCTGGTCTGAAACGCCAAGTAGAAGCTTTGGCCAGTACGAGATTTTGCAGCCAGATCCTGGTAGTTTTGGAGCAAAGCCTTGGATAGTCTCTCATATTTATGTGTTGATATAAAAAAATTAATTTTAATTTTATTTTAATTATTTTGCAGAATTTAAACTATTCAGCATTTCACCCACTCAGCAGTAATTTTGGGGTTTTGTCGAAGAGGAATAGAATATTATACAGACACACGCTGTAAACGTGACGTGAGTGGTTAGTAATGTTAAGCTAACACAAGGGGATAATTGTTCATCCTGTATAACTTTCAAGCCTTTATGTTTAACCAACATGAGGTCTTGGGTTGTGGGTTGGGTGGTAAATCTGCTAAATATGATAAATTTGATAAATGTGTGATAAATTTCACCCGTCACGCTTGGCTGGACTGTAATGTAAGTAATGGTAATCAAAACCTGACTGAACACTGTCAAATAGTTATGTTAGCACTTGGAGATGCACAGAGACTAGAGACTAGAGATTAGTTATGGTTTTTGAAAAAAGGATACTTAAGAGGACCTTTACGGCAGAACACTCACAGGACCAGGACAGATTTTTGTGTGAAAAACTGTATCAACAAGGCCTTAACACAGACAGAAGACAGCTCTAGAGTGTTTGGGGAAAAGACTTAAAGGTTGTGTGTGGAGATTTTGACCATCAGTGGAGCTGCAGAGCAGTGTTTTGATGAACAGGACCCATTTTGTATATCATGCTCAAACAGCATGCAAACAAAGGACTTGGATGAAAATGATGTGATCTTTATTTCGGCCAACTGAACAGGGTGGTAACAGTTGGTAATTTTCCGGTTGACCCTTTTTGTATTGCATTTGACCCCACAGTGTTTTTGGAAGTGACCCTGTACAAGTCAGTGAGCTAATTAATGTCAATGCCGGCGGAGAAACAGCAGGATAGACTGTAGAAACCTGGTGGTAAGAGATGTGACGTTAACTCAGCAGCAGTGGTAGCATTAGTTAATGTAACATCTACTCATAGTGAAACATGTCTAGACATTTCTTGTCTTACAAGCATCTTGTCTTCATCCCTCTTCTTTGTCTCTCTTTCTTTCTTTTTTTAAATAAATGCATTGATAAATCTCTTTCAGTGGTTAATAAGACTTGGCCAAAGAGCTGACCTAAAGGATATCAACCAGAGTTTTGAGCAAATTAAATGTTTGAACTCAAGTTAAGGCTAGGTGAGCAGGGGATTTGATATTGATAATTAGCCTCTGGGGACATGAATGTCTGTCAAACCATTCAATAGTTGTTGAGGTATTTCAGTCTCGACCAAAATTGCGTGCTAGACCCACGCTCCTAGTGTAGCAAAAAACGCCATTAGTTTTGTCTGCAGCCAACGGTGGATTTTTTTCCATTTGCAGTTGCGAACATTTTTCAGTCTGTATATGGGAATGACTGCAAGAAAAATCTTAATCTGAAAACTTTTAGATGTTGACATATGAATGTATAGGCAACAGCCACAGTAAGATAAGAAAAAAGGACTTTTTTTGACCTCCATAAGATGAGTATGTCTGTGGAGACACCAGTCTCAATAAAAAAGACCAACAGATCGATGAGCTGGATCAGGCTGAGAACAAACTGCCTTTTATCTGTGGTGGAGAACAGATGAAACATCAGGCTGTCAGAGAGAGATGAATAGAGATGGAGAAATACAAAGAGAAAGAAAGGAAACACAAAGATGGAAAGAGGAAAGATAAAGAAAGAAAAAGCAGGCGTGTCAAACTGAAATAAAAATGGAAGGGTGGGATTTACTCTGCAACAGCTGGTCGACATCACTTCCTCTGTGGTAGATATATGTCTTTCTCTCTCACCAAACCCCCTCACTAAACTACTTCAGCCACTTTATCTCTCTTTTTCTGGTTATTTATTTAGTTAGGTTAACTTCAGCAGGTAGCAACAGGAGCCACGGCAGGAGACTGATTGACTGGCTGGTAAATCTTTAATCCAACCTTCACTCATACCAGCAGAATAGAATACAAACAATAAACTCAACATTTCTAAAGTCGTCACTGATTTACTTAATTTTCTTCCCACCATTATATTCATCAGGCTCATTTGCACTTTGTTTTAAAATTAAGCTCTACATGTTACTTCTGATTAGTTAACCAGACTAGTGAGGTAGGAAGTTGGAGGGTTGATTTTCTTTTTCAGCATCAAAGGTCAGTGTAAATGTCGGCCCATGGAAATTAATATGCAAAACCACCCAGGTCGAGGTCAGCGTTGAGACCAGTGTTGGGAGTAACGTGTTACAAAGTAACTGTAATCAGATAACATTTGTCTGTAACACAGTAATGTAATGCGTTACTGTTGATAACTTCATTAATCACATTACAGTTACTAAGTTACTTGTGAACTGGTTCTTGAACTTAATGGGAGGAGAGAAAAATAAATCAAACGTCCCTTTTCCGACCTCACTTTTGACTTCATGGTCCTAATATGGACAGCTTGCATTATTGCCATTAATCTCTATATTTATCTATAATCATGGATCATGCCGAGCGTCAGACTTCATCCAGCCAGAGGGAACGATTACTGACTGTCCGCAGAGGGCCTGTCTCCCTACGATCTCCTGGGACAGTATGCTCCACCGCCCCTCTCTCTCTCTCCGGTACGGGCTGTGTTGCTATTACGACCGACGCGCTGTGAACGGTTCATGATCACTCCCTCTGGCTGGCTGGATGGATTTTATTACTATACTTTCTAAATTCTTCCCTCTCACCGAGAAAAGAAAGGAAAGGTCGAAAACACAGTCGCAGCTGCTGTGTGAAGCATGAATGAGAGATCCTGTGTATCCTCATTATAATGAGTTGTGTTGATCTGAACATATATGAGGTGTAACTTTATATTGTTATTGTGTATCGTAGGTGATATTATGCAGTAATCCAAAAGTAATGTAACTAGTAGTGCATCTAGTTACTGTCAGCAGTGAGTAATCTAGTAAAGTAAGGCTTTACTTTGAAAAAAAAGTAACTAGTAATGTGTAATCCATTACCTTTTTTGAGTATCTACCCCAACACTGGTTGAGACCCCAGTGACGCTCTGCTCTGCTTAGGGTTACAAGTGTCCATCAGTGTTAAACCATATTGTGTGGCCAATTCTCTCTATGTGCATGGCACCTTTAAAGGTGACTATCAAAAGCAAACCCTGCTATACAGAATATTAAGTGATACATTGTACAGGAAGATTGGATTTACAGAGCTTAGACACAGTAACAAAGACAACTTGCGCAAAACCCCAGTTTGGTGACTGAACACACATTTCATTTGACAAGCTTGCAGAAAAGCAACTGAAGCTTCTTCACATTTGTACAGAACATGCTGTGTATTGAATGATGGACCTGGATCTACATAACATAATGTAGCGGGTTAATGAGTTTTTGGAGGGCCATAGGTTGATAGATTGCATGGCTGCCTGTGGTTTGCTAGTTCCCAATGAGAGTCGTGCGGCTGCTTTAAAGCATGGTTTGTAATGTTGCATGATATTATATTTATCATTGATGAAGCGGTGACATGTTTTGCTCAGCTCGGTTCAGTAACCCTTATGTATATAGGAGGAGACACATTGGCTGTGGTTGGGTTCAAGGCAAAAATAACACAGTGGAAAGAGAAAACAAAGATGGCGAGTTTACATGAATCAATCAGTGAAAGTTTAAATTAAAATTGTGAGGACTTTCCATTATGTCTTAAAAAGAATGACTTTTTTATAATAGCGGTTTAATTTTGTATGTTGCTCAAACAGCAGATGTTTATGAGCTGATGATGAGCTGATTCACTTTAAATAGTTACAAAAACAGAAAAACAGGCTGCTTTGAGGGCTTCAAATAAATTGGTGTGTCCCGCTTTGTGTTGTTCAGACCTCAAAGTGCATCCAGTGTGCTCGGTCTCCAGTGCTTTCTACGCTTTTTTATGGTGACTAACAGGCTGTTGTCACAAAAAAATATCTTTCTGCAAAAAGGCAGCCCAGGTGCACAAATTTAACATGTCATGTCTTTAGAAAATACAGGACGAGCAAATATACGAGTAGAAGAAAACGAATGTGTAACTGCAGATAAAATCTGTACTTAGAGGTTGGGAAAGACTTAAGGAAACCTCAGAGGCGACTTCTCTCGACTAGCGCTGTGAAAGTGTGCGGAGAAGAGCGTTTTTTAGGCAGAGGCCCGATGGATACTTTATCTTGTCAGTTATTTCTTACCACATTCATTGCTTCAGACTGGATGATTTGTTTTGATCGTATCTACTTTGCAATTTCTCTCCAGCCACATTCATCTAACAACAACTCTTCCTCAGTTCAGACTGGCTTCTTTTTTCTTTTGTCATATGTTCTTAACTGCATTGAAAACTCCAGCAACAGTGACTGTTTGCATTGCAAGCAATATTAGATTGACCTGAGTAGGTACACTGCTAGTATGGTAGCTTCTACTGAACTACGAAAATGTGTTTTTGCACGTGTTATATATTTCATCTGACTCCTTAATCTGGGTGATGTGGTCTAAATTGACCCCATTAGTCTCTTTAAATAAAAGTGACATTTAAAGATTTAAAAATGTTTCATATTATTCAACATAGTGTTTACAGGTGTGTGTGTTCTGGTTTAACATTAAACAACAGCCTCAACCACCCACTGACTCATCAGAGGGCTTTACACCTGTTCTCTGTAACTTTGCCGTGTGTGTGTTTGTGTGGGGGTCTGGTTGAAAGAGAGGGAGGAAGACAGCTGTCAAACCTCACAGTCCCTTGCTAGTTTTGGTGGACAGGTGTGAGGGGGTGGAGTCTGAGAAAACCCCCAGAATCCACTTCTCTCACCACCACTTGCCACACAGACACAGACACATTCTCACCCAGAGTTCACATTCACATTTTGGGCTTCTCCGTTCATGGTGGGCTTGTAATATATATATGAGATAGATATATGAAAAATAAAGGATAAAATGTTTTTTCATCAACTTCCAAAACCGCCATGGTCAAGCTTAAGCGCTGCTGCAGCACTCGAGGTCAAAGGTCAGTGTAGTTTTCATGATTGGAGTGTTATCTTGTCCACCATCTGTTTTCATTTCAGTCATCATCTTCTCAGGTTAATAATCTGTTACTGAAATCAATATCTGGATAAATACTTGAGAGCTCCTGATTTTAGGTGGTCTTATCATGAGTTTAAAGTGTGTGTGTGTGTGAG
>JAPMOB010242035.1:0-14534 GCA_029875015.1 Lepomis gibbosus
AGTTTCACTTTTTGAATGGAATTACTGAAATAAATCAACTTTTTGATGATATTCTAATTATATGACCAGCACCTGTATGTTGGTTGATTATTCAAGGTTTCATAAAGGTCAGGTAGACCACCTCCTGGACCAAATGTTCCCTCAATACCTATTTATATATTTTGAAGTTGGCAGGTGCACCATATCTCTTCCTTTTAAATCCAAAAAAGGATTTACTCGCAGCACTATTCACTGGTAATCACTCAAAGAAGGACACAACCTTTTTAAAAGTTGGATTTTAGCAACAAAATCACCAGCAACATCATAAACCGTGAGACAATGATGCAATATAACCCTGAAAGAAATCAGTTGATGAGACAAGACGAGGAGTCGGCAGCCCTGTAGAGTGCATCAAAAGCTTTTATTATTATTTGTGCAAAGATATTATGTATGTGAAGATATATTGTGCTTCAAAGAGGAAAGCAGGGACAAAAACAAATGCAGTGCAAAAAAACCCCATCATTAAATATTTCCAAATGATCTGCGCAGAAAAACTTCTGAACATTTGAATCAATTTTTCCCACAGATCGCCAATCATAGTGGCTACGTGCAGGTGGACTGGAAGAAGGTGGAGAAGGACGTGAACAAAGCAAAGAAGCACCTGAAGAAGAAAGCAAACAAAGCGGCCCCTGAAATAAACACATTCATTGAGGAGGTAAAGGTACCTGTAACAAAGCTTGCTCTTCCTTTCACACTTTTGCTTGCTTTTAAATGACAGTTGCTAAAGAGGAATCAAAAATTTCTGAATTGTATTGTATACTTTCTGAATATTAGAAAAAAAGGCCCAAGCCCCACACCCTAAATGCAGTTAATTAGAATTTAAATGCATGTTTGTTTCTTTAATGTCCTGGTTTTGGGAGGTTTATTTCTTCATCTGCAAACCAGCAATGCCCTCTAGTGTCCAGATTGCCATACTACACCAACTAGCTGTGACACACCAGGCTTATGAGAGCTCTGGTAGATACATTTTGAAACCAGTATTGATGTTTTATGGTGTATCCATTCTCAGTTATATATACATCTTTAGGTTAGGAGCTACTTCATACTGTGCTTTCTCTCTGTTTTTTCACTAACGCTCCATAAGTTAACAACTGCTCACTGGTTAGTACAGTACGGTTCTTTTAAACTCTTATCCACTCATTCTCCGTCTCTTCTTTCCCCACGCAGGCCACAGACTTTATAAAAAGGAACATCGTCTTGTCCAGCGGCTTCGTTGGTGGCTTCTTTCTGGGTTTAGCCTCATAAAGCCGATGCACATGCTGCAGTCTCCACTTACTATGAATCTTTCCTCTTCATTGTTTACCTCTCGGCCTCATGTGTGCATCGATTCACCTCTAACCTACTGAACTGGGGGAGAGGGGGTTACGTTCAGCATTAAAGCATGATCTGTTGTGACAGTGGTATTAACTATGTGACATTGTTCTCCTATTTCCTTTCGGGAGGACTGATTCTGAAGTGTGTGTGTGTGTGCTTGGATTATACTGTGAACACTTTCTTCTGTGGGACCCATACTGGATCTTTGCCAGACTGCTGAATATGTCAAGCTGCCACAAACTAGCACAGAGTCCTCACTGCTTTTTCAACACTAATCTGAGTCTTGTTCATCCCCTCGTGGATTTGCCTGATGGATGCTAATCTCAGATAGTTATAAGTTGTCATTTGTGGGTGCTGTTGTAAATATATAGCCAACCCCCTATTCAGAGCTGTAAATACACACACACAAGACAAAATATTATGTGAACATGGAAGGCAAGAGTGGGAAGTTAACACCATACCCCAGTCTAGTGCCAAGAAGTATTTTTTTAATGTAGCTGTGAAGTTTGGCGAGTTTATGTGCCAGTTAAGCGTGTAAGCAAACACAAGTCAGCGTTTAAAGTTTGCCACACTGGCTGGGGGTTTAAGCAAAGTTATTTTTCCACTCTGAACAGGAGTTGTTATTGTTATACAACACATATCATGAGCAAAAATCTCAGCTAAATGTTGCATCTGTGAATTTGCTCTACTTAACACTGACAAAGAGTTTTAAATACACATCCTTTATTCCCATAATCGTCAGCTCCACAATGCCCTTTAATGACAGGATGAGCATCTGTTGTACCCTAATTACCACCGTCACAAGCTAGACACCAAAAGCAACACCAGTGCTGTCATTAAAGCGCATAATGGCACAGCGATTGTGACTCCTACGCCCCTCGCTATTGTCATTGTACATTTAGTAGTGTCAGTGTAGCAATAACACAACAGCAATGCAGCACAGTTGTGTATCATGTTACCTAGAAAGGACATCTACTCCTAGAAGTCCACTTAAGTTGATCACAAGTTGCTTATTTTTGCCTTTTTATACCAGTGCAATATGCAGAAATGTCAAATCTGTTTTTTGTAGTTTTTTTTTTTGCCATTTTATAAGCTCATATTTCCTCATTGTTTCTATTTAATGTTAGTTTGTTATCTAAGCTGTATGAATTTGTTTGGGTGTCTCTTTTAAAATAAAGTTGCCTGATTTTATTTTGCATAACATTTTTGGGGGGGAAGGGTNCAATTTATGTATTTGTCAATTTAATGTTGCAAAAAGGGAGGAATTAATGTAATTGTGAAGGGCATTTTTCACTATTTTGACTGAACAAATGTTAATGAAAACCCACAGGACAGGGCAAAACCCAAAAAAATATACATGTTTGTGTGATGGTCTCGCCATTTCAGCTAGTGAAAATATCTTTTATGCTTGGCCAACACCAAATTGACTTACAGATACACCAAACATCACCCACAGCTACTTTTAAGGGGTTCACTGTTTTAAGTTTTTTTTTTTTTATGCACCAGTCAAACTGCATTCTTTTATTATTTATAACTCATGATTTTGGTGGTGATAGAGCAGTGGATAAGACATGCCTTTGGAGTGACAGACCCAGGTTTGAATCCACTATGAAACACTAACGTGTCCCTGAGCAAGACACTTATCCACTAGTTGCTCCAGAGGTGTGTGACCTTGAACATATACAGCAATTGTAAGCGTCAGCTAAATGAATAAATGTATATAAACTGGACAAGAATATATACACAGTATAGCATTTACAAGCATGTTTGCCAGCACAGCAGACAAAGTGGAAAACATTGTAAATTATTAACAGTATAAAGTTTTGCACAATACCCAGTTACAATAATGGCCAGAAAGATTTCCTGTGTTTAGATGCAGGAAAATGAGGAAAAATGAAATATTGTCATAACTTTACATTTAATGTTTGGAAATGAGGTTTTAAAATTAAAAAGGATGTTTGTCTTAGAAAAACAACAATCCGCAATACAAAGCTGTGAAGCTTCTTTTCAAATGAATGCGGCTATTGCGTGTTACAGTTCCTGATGGCAAAAAAATGTCTATTCTGTCACTCAGATGGGCATTTTGAGGAGGGCGCACTCTGTCAGCAGCGTCAGGGTGGTGATCATGTATCTGCTGTTGGAGATCTGAAAGGAATAGAAACAAGTATTAGTACAACAATTACGTTATCCTATGTGTGTTGCTGAACAATGAAAAGAGTCATGAAAAACTTTGTTCAGGTGTTTCCGTCAGATGGTACCTTGATCCTGCCGTTGTACTTGGCTGAGCCCAGTGCTGTGGAAACCTGGTTCAGGCTTCCCGCTGACAGATCCAGCCTGTAGTGTCTGTAGAAGTGGCTCTTCAGCCCCTGCATAAACTTAATCACCTCCTCTAGATCAATACTGTTCTCCTCCTCCTGTCCGCCTCTACTCTCCTGTGGAACCTTTCTCACACTGCTCCACAGCTCCCAGGCATCTTGGGGGTTAACTGTGTAGGTGACCTTCAGTGGTGGTGCAACTGGAAGAGTCCAAATCATTTTGAGGTGCTGGATGCTGGACTCTGTGTGGCAGTTAGTCCATAATGCCACCAGCCACTGTAGGCTCGTATGGCTGATTTCCAGGGGGCCAAAGCAGCAGTCGAAGGTCTGCTGGAACCAGGATTTGACCAAAGTAGTGAGACCCTCAGGCCCACTGCTGCCGAAGAGCGGCAAGCAGATGAAGTCCTTTGGAAGTGAGCGCAGGTATTCAGGGTTGCCGTTGACGCATGTCAGCCAGCCACTCCATACTGACCTCTGTGGCTCGTCCTGCCTGGCAAACAATGGCTTTGAATGGATCTGTGGTGGGAAAGAAGAAGAACAAGTCTTTTCAGTCATTTGCAAGTAACAAATATTCAAATATTTCAAATAGACCGTGCTTACCTGTATGAGAACAGTCTCAGCATCTTCATCTGCCTCCGTCATCCCCGGCACCAGAGCGAAAGAGACTCTGAAGCTGCTCTGTGGTCCCTCCACCTCCACTGCCAAACCCTGCTGCTTCTCCGCAGCAATGAATGCTGAGAGCCGCCTGGAATAGCTCTTCAGCTGGGTGTGTCTGAACTGATGGAGAGGAGTAACGTAGGACAGCTGCCACTCTGTTTTCACCAGTAAGGCCAGCTGCTCTGGATTCACCTTGTCCTTGGACAAAGAGAGAATAGTGAAGATGACCATTCTGTGTCTCTTCAGAAATTAACATGTTGCTATTGGTTACAAATGTTTAATAAAATAAAAACTGATAAAAAACATCGAGAGCAATGGCCTGGGTTGACTTACAGTGATATTGTGTGACTTTGGAGCCCTTCTGCTGGTGTTGAGCCTACGTGCCGTTAACGCTGGAGTTAAGCAGAGTCGTGAAGCAGTACCTAGGCAACTGCGGTAGGACAGTCGGTAGCTCTTACTTTTGCTCTTCCTCTGAACTGCAACATTGTTGAGAGGAGTCCTTGTGACACTGTAAATTAAACACAGATGATCACATCAGCTCTTACTTTGGTGCTAATGGTTCCAGTTAGTAATAGAGGGGGTCATTGCATTGCTCTTTGTAAACCCCATGTGAAGCAAAACTTGAGAAAATAGAACAGAAGTTGTAGTAACCATATCCTCTCACATTAACTTCAATGATGAAATGACACCATCCTAGAGTGAGTGAATATTTGATACTCAACAATTAGAGAGTAGAGTATTGGCTATAGATTAACTGGCCTCACTTGAATTAATGTTTTTTTATTTAGTAGCAGTAGCAGCTGCAGCAGCAGGCACACACAAACCAAAGCTTTGCTAAGGCTACTGCTTTCTTATGTTCGGTTCGTAATAACTCACTGTCCTGGTGCTGTATGTGCACTTCTTTCATGTGTAGAGATAACATAGCGTGTAAATAAAAACTAAAGCCGCACAGAACTGAATGTAAAACAGCTTCAGTATGCATTTCTCCAAAGTTCTTCTCCCATTATTTTTTATTTTGAAGTAACGTTAAGGCCATTGTGAGAGGCGAAACAATTGTAAAATGTGATATTTCGATTTAGAGTAGGGATCCCTTGGTTATGGGATATTTGCCGAATTGAAAAGTGGAAGCCACCAATTCAAACCATGTATTCTATATCTTGTATAGATTTGGTACATTTCATTTAAATCAACGCGATGTTAAATTACTCGACTATTGAACGTTATTTCCTCTGACCGTCTCTTCGTGCGCACAACAACTCAAAGTGTCGGGGCTACAGAAACTTGGGTGCACTGTTAACAAAACGGTGCTGTTTCTGTTGTTGTGAAGGCAAACATACTGTAGAAAAGTATTTTAGGACGAAATGAAAAGTGTTTTACCTGGTATGATGTCGCTCCATGTTTAGCGTACTGACCGCATCAGAATGAAACCGGAAACAAATTTGAAAATGGCGCTTTCCCAGCAGGCTGCGCGTTTAGAATCAGCCAATCACATTAATCCAATGAGAAAATGGGTTTTTATTCTATGTTTTTTATTTATTTATTTTTTCACCAATTATTATTTTCACAGTGAATTGAACATCAAATGTACTCCAATATACTAAATCCAATGGGGGACAGTAATTAAGTACATTTACTCGAGTATTGTATTAAGTACAAATCTGAAGTAGGCCCACCTGTACTTGAGTATTGAGTATTTTCTTTTCATGCCACTTTCTACTTCTACTCCACTAACGTTACATCACAGAGGGAGATATTGTACTTTTTTACTTCACCACATTTAACTGGAAGCTTTAGTTACTTGTTACATTACAAATTAAGATTTTAGAGAACAGAGAGTGTTATTAATTGTAATTAATTATTTAATATGCACAATCGCAGCCACAAAGCTAAAAAATAAAAATAAGGCTTGGACTGCAACTACCCCGGTTGCAATGCGTTTAAAACTTGCCCTTCATCCTTAAGCAGCAACATCCAACATCCAAGAGGGGAAATGATGACTTTTTATGTCCAAACCATCCAGCAACTTCTTACATGTTTTAATAGTAATACCAGTCTTTTAAGGTGTGTAGTGGTAATGGTTAAGTGAACACAACATCATCCCAAGTCATAAAAACAGGTGTGTGTATTTGCATTGGCGTGTGCGCATGTTTCACTAGCTGCTTCACAAGCGACCACCTTTCCCCTCCCTGTTACCATGGAAACTGTGCTCTTTCTGTTTTTTTAAAATATATTTGTCTTTTCTTTCTCTCCTTTTTAAATGCATACATTCTTATATTTTTTCATATTGATTGTTTCTATTCTTCCATTTGTACTCACATTTGTGTGAGCCTGTGTGTGTTTATTTACCATGTGCATATGTTTTGCGAGTGCCTGTGTATTGAATGGAGGACTCTTAAATAGCACATACACCGCCATACATTCAGTGTGGTGACCACATCAACAGCCAATTGAATTTTCGGTAGCTGCTGGTGGGCTTCAACCAATGGGGGAAGCTTGCAGATGATGCGTGAGCAGGAGGGATGCGGCGCCTTGGAAACTGCAGAGGGTGCCACAGGAGAACAGCACCCTCTAGTGGCACCAGATGTCTGCATGAACGAGTTCACCTATGTGCTTGAGAGAACTTCAAATTGCACTGTGGTAGCCTACTTATTTACTTGCCTCCCAGTTCAAACTCTTGTTTTTGCTTCTTACTTAGTTTATTGTCTCTGATGGGCACTGGAGAAAGGCCTGGTTCTCAATATTGAATATTAATTTATTAAATTGGTCGTCTCTTTGAGCCTGGGGTATTAAGGTTTTCATTTACAGGACTTTTTAGTCAAACTAATTAACATTGAATGGTTGCCCCGCATACTTGAAATTATTTTTTATGATTATTTACGTTTAAGTATATATGTTTTAAATTGTGTTGTCACGTTGTTTTACCATGTGGATATAATGCATATGCCAGGACTGCGCTCAATTTTGTTGTGCAATGACAATAAATCTTACTACAATTTAACCACTGCAAAACAAATGTTTTGATTTGTCTTTTATTGTTAAATACATTTTATGATGTATGCTTGTAGTGTAAAAGTTGAATTAACTAAATACCATATGGCCACTTTATGAAATAATGATAATTATACGTTAGATGAACTGTTTTGTGGGGGATTGCTTACAGACAATGTAACATAGCCTATACAAACAAATTTTGTTCATTATACCTATTATACATGGTCAAAGAGGGTAAAAAGTGATCGAGTTAGACCAGTGCTCTAATAAGAAAGTCCCACGTTTAAATTTTCTTTGTTCTTAAGATCTCAGAATTCACATTTATTTTACTCACGTTGAAATCTCATTAGAGGATATTCAAGATGTAGCAGTGGGAGGTATGTGATTCCTTTCATCACCTTTGGGGGGCATCACCAACACATCTCAGGGCATGCCTTCTCACACCTGAGAAAAATCCACCTGCGTCCCTGCACCTGTCCCCTGCACCATGGGGAAACTCCTGCTGCACCTGCAGAAAGATTACATGAACGTCAATCGACTTAATCCTGCCATTATTACACACTAATCGCTTCTAACACGGTTCTCCAGGGCCTTTCGCCAAGGTGTTTCTCATTTGATAAGACACAATGCTTGAGATTTGCTAGATAATCAAATTCCAGGGGGGTATTGAAGACCATTATATCATAATCATCTGTGTCACTATCCCATTGTCAGCGTCAAATTACGGAAATAATAAACACAAAGCTTCCCCTCATTTTGCTGAGGAACCTCCCTAAGGACCCATGGGGATTTGGGGATCACTATAAATTGCAAGCTTGCCTTTTTAATATTCTTTGTGGGGAAAATACATTAGTTTATTCGTATGGCTGACATTGTGGGGGACACACGTCATTACTGTCAGACGAGACAATTTACAGAGGAAATATAAACTGCACGTTAAAAGGATGGAGATAAGACGGAGAAAGGCTGACGTAAGGTGATGGTGTTTGGATGGTTGACGCTTGCGCGGGATACACTGGATGCAACCGTTGGAGGAGATTAGGAAACTGCGCCTAAATCGGGCCCCACCGCACGCCATCTTGGCTCGACCGACGCTAAAATAACGAAGCTGGGCACCGCTCTCGCGGGCCATTTCGGCTCTGGACGGAACGGTTTCTTGGACTTTAGAGGGAGGAGCCTTGCATTTCTGGAAGTCGGAGAAACAGCCAGTCGAAGCCAGCCAGCATCTGAGCCAGCGTAGGAACTGGAGCAACGGTGGACGAAGGGTCGCCCGTGTGTTGGAATATGATATAATTTCAATATCCACAAGCACAGACGGTGAATGCAAAAGAGTTAGTCGTCGACATGCAGGTGAATGTCTTCCATATTGGCTCGGGAAGCTGAAGCATATTGCAGCCTGGTCACATTACGTTTTCGGTGGGATAAGCCATCTGTGATACACTGGGTGTGCACAGCGCAATAACGGCGAGAGCCAACCGGTCATTCCATCGACAGCTAGCTCATATTAACTCAGTTAGCCGACCATTTTCGAGAGCCCCGTTAGCTTGCAGTGAAGGGAGCATCTTTGTCGGTGCGGGAAGCGTCCGTGGATGCTGCTGAGGGAGTCCTGTGTCTGGCAGTACCCAACAGTAAGATTCAAACTCGAGGCATGCAAAGAGGGGTGTTTTTCTGCAAACGAGCGAGGAAATCTCCACGCCCCGGGGTCTGGTCTGTGGTTACTATTTAGCTAGCTCGGTGGCTAGCCAGCCTACCGGGAGAGTAGCTGAAGTGAAGGTGGGGCCGCGGAGCGACAGCCTGGACGCCAGCTAATGTGGCTAGCCGGCTAACTTGGACTCTTGGGTGGCCACTGGTGTTCCCGTCACTGACATTGGGGGGTTTAAATTACCAGGTGTGTGCGGTCTGGCACAATACAAAGTCAATTCAGCAAGAAAACACGGTATCATTGATTCCTTCAAAACCCGTGTGGGTGGGATATCTTGAGGAGAGCATCCTCGTTTACCTAAATGACCATGGCGGACGACGACGTGCTGTTCGAGGATGTGTACGAGCTGTGCGAGGTGATTGGCAAGTAAGTATTTACATTAAACACGTCAATTCTTTGCTTGTCTTTTGACTATTTGGGGTGTTTTATAGTATCGCCTCTCCTCTTGCCACACACAATACAGTTGCCAGGGCCGTGCTTAATTTAGCTGGGTACTGTTTTTGTGTTTGGGCCCAGGGGTTTTACAAGGGGAAAGTTCACTGGGTGGGTTAGGTGGATTCGCTCTTCAAAGTGCAGTGTCATTTTAACTACACATCAGATTTAATAGCAATCCCACCATTGCCTAAAATATGAAGACACATAAACTGTGCCTGACATCATGACCTCCCTGCAGGGAAGCGAATGAGTAGGAACTTGTGTCAGACAATAACTTGATCACAGGTAGAAAAGGTGGAGTAGTAAAGGTATTGGTGACCTTTTATTTTGTTTAAATGTGCCCTTATATTTGAAAAACTCCAACTTTTTTTCTGTACGTCCACACTAATGCCATTTTTTTGCAGTTTGTGAAGAAATTAATCCTAAAACTTATCTGACAGACTGGCAGTATGAAACACAGGACATGTGGAAAAATCATCCGGCTGCGCATCTAGAATGTCTGCAGACAGGATTTTCCTCCTCCTAATCCTCCTGTTTGGCAGTAGCCGAGCCATACCTGGATACAGTTACAGGCAGACTGGCAAACCGGTCAAACACTCACTGAAGGTGTCGGAGGAAGCATAGCTTTATTGATACAACAGCGAGGTGGTTATGTGTTCATATAAACCAGGAGACTGACAGAGGCATATTTAAACCATGAGATCAAAGGTTCCAGGTGCCAGGAAAATTGCCAGGAAATGCATGTTACTTCAGTGTGGTCAGAGATAGCTCCTCTGCTCCTGCTGGAAGTGAGGCAGGAAGGCTGACAGCCCCATCACAGTCCAGGCCTATCAGTCCACCCCCCTCCTCCCTGCAGGCATCACTCACTGGAGGTCTGAGGGTCCATTAAGTTTGTTCTAGGGGAAAGAGGCACACTCTCTCCAGACCCTCAGGCCCTGTCCTTTGTCCTGAGATGTCCTGTTGCCTTGGTTACTAATTGAAGGCTGCATCAAGGACCACTACCTTGGAGTCCCAGTAACAGATACAACGAGCCACTGGGGAGAGTTGGTGTGGAAACGGTGTAAACCATGTAGTTTGTGTGGTTGAATTTTAACAATACACCATAACTAGGGTAGTAAATACAGGGAAGTAGAAATATTGAATACACCTGCTGCTGTGCAAGTGTGCTACCCCACTTTAAATTATTACACCAAGCCTGGGCCAAATGATATCTTACTTTTTTGATGTTTTTGTTTTATCCACCATAGCTGTGAGATGAACAGAGTTTGTTATATTAGCTAAGCTTCATTTGATTCCATCTAATGTGTTTTTCCGCTATTATAAACCTACATGGCAAAACCTGTATAGCCTGCCTGGAAGAACACATTTGTAGAGGTAAATACATCCAAGCTACCTTTTATCGCCAAAATGTAGTAACCATCAGATTGGTACTTTGAAGCGGCAACCTCTGCGTCTGAAAAGTGAAGCCTATGTGGAAGTGCCTTAAACATATATTCTTTGAATTGGCCAGCAGGGAGCAATTCCACTGGTTGCACAAAAAGTCAGATTGCATTGGAGACTATGACAAAATGACCCTACTTCTCACTTGATTTATTACTTTGCTAATGAGTATATTGTCTCAATCACTAGTTTGAAGTCTTTAATTAATGATCCCATTTAGATTAAAACAGATGATAAAGCAGGGAATGCTTTAGTGCGTGCCTTCTTTTTGATCGCAAGTTGCTATCACAGCGACGTGTCAATCAGTATAGAGGTGAATTTGTATCTACTGCACTGTGTACATTCAAATAGCTGTGACCTTGTCTTTGGGTGCTGTCTGTGTTTTCAACTAAGAACTTTGCCACTTTCACAGTGTGTTTTCGGTTGATGAACGATAAATGTAACATTTTGGTTGCCTTAAAAATGTTGTTGGTTTTTCCGGTAAAAAAAATGTTTGGTTTTTTTTGCCAACCAAAATTAGCATCCCAATTAATATCACAGTTAACATACATTATGAATGCACCTTACCAACCAGGCTACATAGCTGCACCCTCTCGTCCGAATATGTTCAGTTCAAGATGGCGATGACCAAAATTACAAACTCGAATCTTTACAATGGTAGTGAGTGACGTTATGGTGACTATGTCCACTTCTTTTATACAGTCTATGGGTGCTCCCTGAGCACTGAGAAATACAGTAATTTAAAATGCTTCCTGTGTGTGCAGACACTGTCCAGACAGGTCAGTAGAAGAGTAATACATGCGAGAACACTAGTTGAAGCATATCTTAAGCTTTAGTAAAGATGCAAGCTGCCACATTTATGTCACAGAAAAGACCAGGAAATCCCTCTTATCCTGCCTGTTCTTTGTGGAACTGCAGTTGATTGATAAAGTGTGTCGAGTCCTGGTGTCTTGGGAAGTGTTGCGGGGGGGGTTTCGTCAGCCGTGAGGTGGGAGGAGAATGGAGGCTGAGGCAGATCAATGGAGACATGTGGAGTTGGGAATGGGATGGCCCTGAGGCTAAGGATATAAATAATGCCAGCAGACATTGACTGCACCACTCTGCCATCTTCCACTTTGTTTTTAACGTCATGTTTTACTGTCAGCACTGCTGTAGGTAGTGGACAACATGGCAGGCCGCTGAAACCTGGGGATGTTGATTAAAATTTAAGATGGAAATGCTTTGTAGTACCATGAAAACCTTATTTCATGTTATCTTTTCTGGCTAGATGATATTCCTACTTGTTAATTTTAGCCTGAAGTATGTTTTGTAACGGAAGCAAGTCCATAATTTGGTCGTTCATTGGGTTAAATGGAATTACTGTACTAGGTAAATGAAAACCTCCTCCAGGCTTTCATTAGTTTGTTTTTTTCATGTTCTTTGATATTTTACTGACTACTTCTTCTGATTGTATCTTCTGTGTTAGTTTAGAAATATCCAATCAACATGAATCTAAATTTAAAAAACAACCCGGCACTGACACAAACACTGCATCAGCAGTGTCTGACAGGACACACTAATTGAAAAATACTTTTGAGGGTCGGTGACATGGGCTAGGCAAATTTCTACTAAGTTTGTTGTAAGTCGTTTGTCCTTTACCTCCTGCCATATAATTGAAAAGTTGTCATGGTAATTGTCTGACATTAGTACATTATCTTCGTGCTGTTATATACTCTTGTGTGCTTTGCTGACCTTCGACCTCAGCTCCTTTCAAACTTGTACATAAACCCTATTATCCAGTCCGTCCCTCCTTCAGTCTTCTATTGTTGCTCAGAGAAGTCGTCTATTATTGGCCCTGATCGGCTTGTGTCGGAGAGGAGCAGCCTGGTTGGGTGGGATTGAGAGCATTGGGGACGCCATCGCTGTCCAGTAATCAACTCCTCTAAACTTGGATTGTAAAGAGAGCCATGTTTAGGGTGATTTCTACTGAAAGACGGTTAGTAATTTCTTTTGGAAAATGTATTTTGGAAAATTTATGTAATAGACTTTATGTTGACACTACCCCTTGTCATCTAATTTTCCTGATAGTGTCTTTTTGATAAGCTTTTTAAAGATGTAACCTGTCTCTGTAATGGTGTGGAGTTCAGATCGTGTTTAAGTACCTACATATGCTTATTGTCCACAGGGATCCTCTTCTTAAAAGAAGAACCTTCTTCTTCTCATTATTTTTACCGGAAAGATGTGCTTTTGCGTTGTTGGCAGTGCAGAGAGCTTAGCAAGGTTTCAGAACTGAGAGCCAAAGAATAAAAAGTCAAACATAGTGGGACCACTTATTCATCAGGGCTTATAGTTGCATGGCAACAGCAAGAGCTGCATATATGTCTGTGTAGCATAGCTGTAAAGAGAAACACTGACGGTCTGATTTTACAGCTCATGCATGTAAATGAGTGTAAACGCAATCTCCTGTGGCTATGCTTGTGGCTATACTAGCCTTATTTCAACATAGGAAGATCAGATGGTTAAGGTGCCGACGCAGGTGAAAGATGACACGTGTTGTTGAACAGGCATAGGCAGTGCAGGCCCTGCTCATTATGTGCTCATTGTTTGTACCTAGTAAATTTGAACATAATGCACTAACCACAGGGCTGTTTTTGAAATTGTAGCTCTAGTTAAAGTGTTTGCAAAGCCCTGATGCAATTTAATCCATATGATTCTGTTTAAATAGGACTTAGGTTGGAGTCACAGTGCACTTTATTTTATCCCTGAGGTGCTCATTAGAGCCAAGAATATTAAGAAATGCAACTCACTAAACCAATGAAGTGATCAGTCCTCCGGCTTATTCAGGGTTGGATAATTAAATTGCATGGACAACTAAATCTTACATTTTCAGTGATTGTTTTGTAGATTTTAGCCGTCTAATAAAAGTTTTTTTCTAAACAGATGGAATCTGTAGAATACAAATCTTACACAAGATGCTCTGCTGCAGGAAGGCCAAATTGTTAAGCCACTGGAGATTTTAAGCATATAATGTAAAATTTCAGATGTCACTTATCACATGTTTTTAGCAGAATCAGGTTGGTTTAACAAGCAAACTAAATAAAGCACATTTATTTAGGAAGTATTTAATGTGACTTTCAGCTTGATGTAGCCCTCATCATGTTGACTGTGTCAAACAGAGACTAGCTGCAAATCCTCACATTGGAGAAGCTAGATCTGGGGTCTGTTTGGCATTTTTGCTTTATGAATCACTTAAATCATGTAAACCCTTATAATTAAAATATTTGCTGATTTAGTTTTTAACTTATGGTTTATTTGGGCTAATAGTTTCAGAGCTTATTTAACTAACCACAACTCACAGGGATTTGCACTGAGTTACCTGTTTGTTCGGTACACCTGTGTACAGTTTTAGACAATCCTTTGCAATAGCAGGTGGTAAACCCTATCTTTGTTAGGCATTTTAGTTTTTTAGACATTGTGTAAGAGTTGGATAACTTAAATGGTGATTCAAGAGACCGTAGTTGGTGTGCATTGCATGTGAAGATGTCATTCTAGTACAGTGTTTCCTCTATATGCATTCAGCTGAATCACGTCCGCCACCACTAAAATTTCCCACGATCATTAAACTATGCGCTACAAATATTTTCACTTGCACACTGTTCGAG
>JAPMOB010242037.1:0-12160 GCA_029875015.1 Lepomis gibbosus
CTGCAGGTGTTGCTGGCTCTGGAGCTGTGGAGTCTGGATCTGTGGTTGAGAGTCTCCTGCTGCCCCCGTGTTCCTGCTCGACAGCCTCTGCTACAATTACAACTACTGTTACAAGTCCTACTGCTATTATTACTGTTATTATTATCAATATTACAATTACTATCATTAACACTACTATAAATATCTGTACCATTTTTCATTCAGTCTATAGCAATATCACGTTGACTGTCTGTACCTCTATGTGTGTACTGCATAGGCCGCCCGCTCAGAGAGAGGAATACACCTATCACAGCAACACAGCAACGTTAAACATGTTAAAGGAGTGATGACAGGGATGGGTTTACAACACAAGACTCAAACATCTTCTCTGGCAGTGCCAAAAATTTAAATTTAAAAACACGTAGAGTGTTCATCTGTATCCTCTTGGACTCTGGGATCCCCATCCAAGATTCCCTGAGGTAGCAGATAGAAGACACTTTTTTCCCACAATTAACAACAGGCTTTCTCATTATTTTGTTGCTCATCCTTTGTTTACTTTGCTGTGGAAATTCCCATGACCCTGGTGATGGGACAAATTCAAAAGTCATGTCACCATGGTCTGCAAGTATAGTGAACTTTTACTTTTCTATTTTGAAGAGCATCTACTTTTGGGAACTGAAAATAGACTATGCTGAAATCATGACTATATTTCAATGTTATGTGTTTCCCACTATTTTCAGGACTAAAGGTCAAACAGTTAGCGGACAGTGTGTCTGTCTGTCCAACTGTTTGCTCCAGTAAAGATATGTGATGAGAGAGAGAGAGAGAGAGAGAAGCCAAATCCAAAAACGCCTTAGTCCATCTTTCAACACTGTCTGACTTCGTGTCCTGCTGAAGACGTAAACCTTTAAAAACACTACACAAATGAATGGTTTCATTTTTAAAAAGAATCAGTAATCTTTAAAAAAAGCTGCTCACTGTAGGAAACAAACAGGAGGATGAATCCATATTTGGTGAACTAGTTAAGCGTTTGTGGCAGCAGGACGATGCATGTGAGACTGAGTCAACAAACTATACTACAGAACGTCAAACATTAAAAGCCTAGTCCAAGTTAGATAGATGCCTGTCACTTTTACCGGCCTGGAGTGGATTCATGTTTTGAAAGTAAACTCAGGTCTCAATTAGAAGCCTGGTCTAGTTTTTATAGAAGATTCTCCACAATTCAATTGTTCAATCTGCACCAAAGTATTATTCATACAGATATAACTCTACGGTCGATCCTAGATCAAATGAATGATTTTTATAAAAGTAATATTCATGCTGGTTCAGCGAAACATTTTGATAGAAGCTTGTTACCCATCTTTGCTGAGCAAGAGATTTGTGCCAAAGGAATGAATGAATGGCCTGTCTCAATTATAGGCAGGGTCAGTTCGATGACTGAAGAAAATAAAAGCCTATTTATTTTAAGGTATAATATATTACATTATAGCTAAGGTAGGTGTGTGGTTGTGAAGAGAATCTTGATGGAAAAGGGATAAATTTTATAGCAGTGTTCCTAGAACAACAAAATATTTTTAAAATTGCAGTTTTTCCGGATCATTTCCAGGATTTTATTTACATTGCAATATGAAGACTAAAGAGCAGTATCGTTGAGCTGCTGTGTATTTTATTTGAAACTCGGCAGGTCCTGTTTCTGGGAATTCCCCTCTGTGTCCTCTTGTGCACACAGAGCCAACCAGCTTTGTTTTATGAACCCCCCTGTGGTTCCTGTTGTAGAAGAAGACAAAATGATTACTAAGCAGAATTATGGATTTTAGCGTGCATGTCTTTCATGGTGGGCGGAAGCTGGAGCGCCCGGGGGACACCCACTCAAAGCGAGGACAACGTGCAAGCTCTGTGCAGAGAGGCCTGGGCTGAGCGAGGTGTAAACTCAGAACCTTCTGCTGTGAGACAGTTTATATACGTGAGCACTTGTGGCTGGATTTGAGAAGCACAGGTGGATGGAATGAGTGAAGTCCGGGTGGGTGATTGGAGGAATTGAATGAAGCGTAGGTGGTAGAATAAGTGAGGGAGGCGTGGTCCTGTTCCTAAACCTCAGTTTAGATAATTCCATTAAAATGTGATCTGATACAGATCGCATCTGATACAGATCACAATTTACCCGCGGAGATAAATAAATAAATAAATAATGAGAGAGAGAGAGAGACAGATAAATCATTCCTTATATAATATTAAAGTTAGTTAATTAGTGCGTAAAATTAGTTAATTATTTTACACACTGGCCAGTGCAAGTTACCAAAATCAATCTACTGACGCTGGACAGTTTTTAGTGGCTGCACAACAAACGGCAATTTGAGTAAATAATCACTTCTTTTACTCCCAGTTTGCTAAACGCAGCCATGGCAACTAGGGATGTCCCGATCAGTTTTTTTTTGCCCTTGAGTCCGAGTCATTTGATTCTGAGTATCTACCGACAACGAGATCCGATACTTCTTTAATACTTAAAGAAAGAAGAGCGAAAAAACAGATCCAGGATGCTAGTGCATAGTTAGCCTACTTTCTTTTTGCCACACTTGGTAACCGTTTTATAAAAGCAATAGCAATAGTAATAGTAGTATACGTTTATTAGATCACAGTGAAGGGGGTTGCGGAACAACGGCCCTTAACTGTGATATAATAAGCGTATACCACGGCCTGTCGTGAGCTATTGCTTAAATCAACCTCATTATTCAACCTTGTAATCACATGTAACGCTGTGCAGATAAAGACAGCTGCTCATTCAGGTGGGAGACTCCTGCAGGCATGAATCCATCCAGTAGTTGTTCATATTGAGTCCATACTGGAGGACAGATCAACCAACATTACGCCTAACAGTCTCAGCCTTTCTGAATCCATTTTTGTAATGCAAAGGGAATACATGTTTGCATACAGTGCACTCAAATTACTCACTCAGTGTTTACAGTTTGTGGAGTGTTTGTTTTATTGTGTTTCGGTTGGCCGGCTGTGTAAGTGTGTTATATCCTCCCTCAGCCTGACCTGCAGATGACCGACAGCTACATTCACATTCACAGAGTTGTTTACTGCTGCTGCTCCTCTGCTTTACATCTCCCATCTGAATTCACTCACGCAGAGCCACTGTTAGCATTGCTCCTTTCAGGGAAGCACATTAAAAGGGAAATGAAAGCAACAAAAAACATGCATAATTAATGAACGTAATGAATCTGCCTATACAGAAGTACTGCAGCGTACAATTAAGCAATTAACATCCTGTAATGATCTGTGGTGTATAACGGTGTTGAAATCCATCACCATCATCAAACCACTAAATGAGCGACTATCTTGCTCTGGAAGCTTGTGATGGAACAACACTTTACTGAAACACTTGATGAAGTTGTTGAATATTTGTATTTGCTTGTTTGAATAAGATGGATTTATTTATTATGATGTTTAATGATGTTTATAGGCTAAAGTTTGAATATTTGCCATTGTTTAAGATACACACTTCTTCAGAGTGCAGCCTCTTTGCTCTCGTTCTGTGGCCTTCACATTTTTATAAGAACACACCCTGCCTGTCAAACAGTGCTGCTAACAGACCATAGCAGAAGCGAATGTGTAGGCCGTAATTTAAAATTAATTACACATCCGACCAAGGGAAAATGGGGCCCTTATAAAATCTAATGTGGTGTTGCTAACACCTGCACTCAGACTAGATTTATGAACACAAGGTAGGCCTGAGTGCAGAGCATATAGAGCTCAGGCAGCTCTAACTTTTGTCATCATTTAATATAGCACATGATTGTTTTATGAATTATAGCGTACATACACTATTGCTCTGTGTCGATGTGAAGAGGAGCGAGACAGGATACATCATTGTAATACAGCGTTTGGAGAGGCTGCTCCCAGGAACAGCTGGGCTACGCATGTGTTTGTATTATTGCTTGGAATTACCCCTAAACTTGTGTTGATTTGAACTTTATTGGAAAAAGATAACACAATCTAACATTGAATGGACAACAGTTCAGTTACATTGAAGAACACATGGGCTATGTTCGAAGGCCAATTTGCCTCACTGCCTCGCTGCCATAATAGACAGCTGCCTCAGAGGAAATCACTTTCGAGTCAAGATAGTTCAGTGTTTAGTTCTTGCAAACTGTTTGAAAACCCAAGCGGAAAAAAAACATATTTGTAGACAATTTCCTGCTTGTTTGTCCAGCATTTTGTACATTTTTCATAAGCAATAGCCGCCACAGCGAGTTTATGGGTAATAAGCAGCATCACGTCAGCAATGATGCTGTCTTCAAAACTGGGAAAAGATTGTTAGATCTTTTTCCAACAGCACTAGATGCCTCGCTTCCCTGTTAGACACCTTCTGAGACAGCATTTTTACCCATTTCAAACACACCCTAAGTGTGAGAGTGAAGGGCCCGTAAGGCCTCTGGCCTGGCATGAGGGTTTTTCCTCCCGCAGTGTCATCAATTGAGTGGGGAGCTGTGCTTTTAAGACATCGCAAGTATCACTAATGCTGCATTCATGTGCGACCTGAAGTCGTTCTTCCCGACTTCCGTGTGTTCATGAGCTTTACATCATCATGTAGAAACAGCATAGGCGTTTTTGTACAGCGACACAATATCTTCCTAAAGCTAAAGTGGTTCTGTTGCCTAAACTAAACCCACAAGCATTTTACAACGTTTTCCACGTGTTAAACGTCATGTGACTTGCCAACACTCGTTCATGTCGTTTTGGGGAACGTTCAGACATGTTGTTGTAATTTCCAACAGACATAGGTTGTTTTGAGATTCTTGACAAACTTTGTCCTTTAGATATAAGACCGTGTTGGACTTCTGAGTTGTTGTTCCAACTTGAGGGGGCATTCAAGTGAATATTCCCAGTCTGAAAAGTCATTTTACGGATTATTCTGACAAGCTGTGTTATTAGAGGGTCTTTGCCTTTTGCATTCCTGTGGAAGGTAGGGGAGCTTCAGTGCTTTGAGGAGGCTGAAGACCTGGCTTAAAAGCTCAGTGCTTCAAAGTCGTCTGAATAGTTTCGCAATCTGGCACGTTCGCAGAGAAACACTGGATGAAGTGCACAAGGAAAACATTTGCCAGGAGTTCATCTTTGCAAACGAGTACAGGAAGCATGTGTTTGGTTGTCTTAAGTAGGGAAAAGCTTTAAGTTGTTTCATAAAATGTTTGAAAAGAGAGTGAGGAGTAAAAGAAAGAAATGCTCTTTACAATAAAAATTTGATGAATTGATCTGTCTGTCATTGATGAGTTTTACCGTCTGAAAATATGTCCATACAAAATTTTGTTTTTTGTATTTTGAGCATTGGAGTAGGTATAGATAGGTATAGATAGTGCAGGCAGTGCAGCCGCACTGGGGGCCAGACTTTCCTGGGGTCCCTTGATGGGAGCGGCCAGCCATGTTACGAGCTGGGTCACGGGGGGCTCCTCAGGAGAAGCGGTTGACGATGGATGGATGGATGGATGGATGGATGCATCTAGTCTTATAAGTAGTTAAACCGTGGCAAATAAGACACATCAATTTGCTAATCTAGGGTTCCCTTCTAGACACAAACACAGTGTGTGTGCTTCATAATGGTGTAGCCCAAGGGCCCATCACAACAGCCTGCACTGGGGCCCGATGTTACTACATTACACCGCTGATTTTGAGTGTGAAAGTATAATCATATGTACTCATCATAATATAGAGGGCTAAACACAAAAACAAAAGCTGACATAATCATTTATAATAATAATACATTTTATTTATAGGCGCCTTTCTGAACACTCAAGGTCACCTGACATAACATAATAAAACAGTACAGCAATAATCGATAAGATTAACACCTATAATTACAGTGCATAAAATCAGGGTACAAAACAAAGATTGAGAAAGAGTGAGCACTTGGGATATGCCAGTTTAAAAAGAGAGTTCCAGAGACGAGAGGCAAAGCGGCTGAAGGCTCTGAACCCCGTGGTGGTCAGACCAGGAGGTAGAGTGAGGTGACTAGAAGAAGATGACCTAAGAGTACGAGTCGCGGTGTTAATGGGAAGGAGGTCAGTGAGGTACCGAGGAGCGAGGTTATAAACGGCCTTGAAGGTCAGGAGCAGAGTTTTGAAATCAATGCCGTATATTACCTGGAAGCCAATGATGCTGCTGAAGGACAGTGATTTTACAGTGACCCTGATGAAATCCTGATGAAACTACTGACGCTCAACTTCTTAAAATATATAGATCATATTTTCATACATTTCTTAGAAGATTTAGACGCTCGACTGCAGACATTAATTCTGGAACTTACTCATTTCTTCCGAAAGTAACACAAAACATATCCGACTATCCGACTATGGAATGTAAATTAATTTTTCTTCCAAGGTGATGGATTAGGTGTGGCCCTGCTCCTAAAACTCTGCTAGATAGCGACAATAAAATTCAACATAAAATTCACTGTGTCCTCCTGCTTTCCATAAACCTGAATCTTGGCTTATTTAGGAAAATGATTTAGTCTTATATCAGTCTGAGCCTTTTACAAAAAAATTGTTTAGAGGACTTATCACTGATCATCTATTTGGCAGCAGTATTTACTGATACTAAGGGCTCCAAAGGTCAGACACACGACAGGGCAAAATGACTGAAACCTCAAAATGTAGAATTAAGAATGAAAATATTTTTAGTGTTCTCACAGTTTTGTGAGCTGTGGCATATGTTAAAAAAACTTTAAACCTTTACCAGCCGCTGGCGTGAAAACTGAATCTTGCGGCTGTGGCAAGAAAAAGTTCCCATCATTCTTCACTCTGCTCGCTCTGAGGTGGAAAGACGCCAAAACAGCTGCAGGCAAGGATACAAGGCTTGTTTTCAGCCAACAAAGATGTGCCGGTTACGTTTCACAGGAGTAAGGTTTTGTTTTGACAACGTGATCTGTTTTACCAAAAATGAAAGCTACAATCCACTGCATGAAAAGTTTGATTTGCAAACAGCTCTGTCTGTAAATCATAACTGAAACCAGAAGAAAAAAAAGGTTTGTTCCTCTGTGTAGGAATCTGGAGATTTGAGCCTTATTATGTAATAAAATCACCAGACATGTTAGAACACTTTCAACAGAGAAATCACTCTGTTTGAAAAAGACCAACCAAATGGCTTTCACACATGTTATGATTCATAAAGGTGCAAATTGCCATGTACAGTGGTGGAAGAACTCAGATATTTTATTTTACTAGTAATAATACTCCATTCAGAATCTCACATAAGTGAAAGTACAGAAATATCATCAGTAAAATGTACATAAAGTATCAAGGTAAAAATACTTCTTCTGCCGGTGTGACTGATATTATTAAAGCAGCATTTTAGTGTTGTAGTTTTAACTTCTTTTTCTACTCTTGTTTCCTCTTTTTCAAGTCCTTTTTACACCTGGTATTAACATGTGATCCACATCTGGACATCCGATCCATAAGTCTGTGCATTTACACGTGGTATTAAAACGTGTTGTAATTATCTTGACTTTGCCCACATTACTGTCGGATCTCGATTAGTTACTCAGGTCCAGCAAACTTGTTGACAAAGCAAGACTTGCTGGCTAATGTTACCACATTGGCCCAATCCCAATGTCCCGCCTAAGCCTTGAGGCCTGAACCCTCACAGACTTAACCGACGTCACTTGGTGATTGAGTGAATGGGAAAGCACTTTGCCACATTTTCACATCACCTTGAAGATGCTGAAACATGTTGCACACTTCTTATTTTATGTATTTGCCCGTTTTTCGAAGTCTTGCAGGCTCTTGGGTTGGTAATTCATTAATATCATTGCTGTCATCTTGTGGCTGCAGGATGAAACTACAAATAAAGATCACACAAAGTCCACCTATAAAAAATGAAATTTTATTTATTATAACAAACACAAGAACTGACATCCTGGCTTTTTTTACCCTTTGCCAGCTTAAAACACCATTGAAAACATGATCACTGATGATGGGCAGGTCGTCTCTGGAGCTGAAGTGAATTTTACAGACAGGCAAGGCAAGCAACCACTTAGAGCCTCAAGGTCTAACGTAAAACTGCATAGCTATAAGGAATACTGTAACTGTAACCTGTTGACAGTCGGAGTAAACCCTACCGTAGGTTGTAGCTAAAGCAAGAAGCAATGCTGAGCTGGTGGTGTTTACTCACCAAAGGTTACTAACCTATTTTGCGTTCAGCGCTTCTTTGTTTGGCTCTTGTTGTATGAAGTTTTAAAGCCAAAGTTTCTGATGAACGGCTCAGCAGCTGTTTGTTGTCCTCTCTCACGTGCGGCCGTGCAGCAGATGCTACGTGTTACGTAGGCAGGTTAAAGGTAACGCAGGGAGGGAATAACAGCACGCTCATCAGATGTTTCCTAAAAAATAAACATTGTTCCCGAGTCCCGCACCTCGAGTGAGAGTCGAATCTGAAGTCTTTTGAGGACGAGTCTCAAGTCCAGTCCCCATCTCTGATTTGTGTTCCCTCCACCTCCACAGTTCCTGGGGGACACATCCCCAGATTCCAGGTTAGGTTGGGGCTCTGATGTGGAGGTTGGCAAGTATGCTGATCACACTTTATTAGAGACTGTTGAACTTCTTAAACATTTCCTAAGGACTGAGGATGATCCTTGACCCCTGCAGTGGGTAATGTGACAGACGTTTGGGCACATGAAGCGCCAATCTAAAATCTTGCCTTGGGCTCCAACAGGTGCGTTTGACTTCATGCAGCGCTGCACAGCGCTGACTTAACGTGATGGATGCTGGAGGTTCTGATTTTCTCAGACTGCACAAAGTTGGAACCACACTTTTGCCTGCGTTACTCTCAGTTCACAGTTAGCTCACGCAAGTAGAATGTGTCAGACTGGACAGCGCCATTTTCATTCCCCACCCCTGCAGTCACCTGCAGCGAAAGTCAGACTATCAGCGAAAGTCAGCCATTACATTGAACCAATTTGAGCCATAGCAGCTCCCTGGATCCTCCCTGAGACCCCTCACCCCTCTTTGTCTCTCTCTTTTAATCCTCTGGACACTGTTCTGTCTCACCCCGTACCCTTTCATCACCCTTTCATCACCCTTTCATCACTCATCCCACTTCAACCTTTCTATTGGCCTTCATCATGTGAAGGGAAGATTAAATCCTACCCATCACATTCAACACAAGAGAAGGACACCTTGTTTTCAGTCTCTAGAGTTTATTTTGAAGAGATATGAGTGCAGATTTCACAATAAAACAGTTCCTGTTACAGCATTTGTCTATAACGTAATTCATTGTCCCCCTTTTTTAATGGCGGTGTGGTGTTCATTCTCTGTGGGAGATCTGAAAGCTTGTAACCCTGAGCTGTTGTTTGGTTTCTTACATGGCTTCATCCTAAATTAAACTCTGAGAGTTTTGTAATCTTATTTTTCTAATGGCTTCTACGTAACAATTGTACCAAGACAGACAACACATTGGGTTTTTTTCCAGTAAGCATATCTAATATCTAGCTCTAATTTTTGTTACTTGCTTGTTACAGAAAAAACCCATTACTTATGTACTTATATTGACAATATTACATCAGCTTATGACATTCAACCATATGACAAAATGTCCAGAGGAGTGTTCTGTTTTCAAATGACTGAAGTGTTTTACAAATACATGTAAGTAGCTTTGGAAAATATGCAAGATATTTGTCACACATGTTCTACAAACACTGACAGCTGACACCTTTTTGTTATGACATGTTTTTTTTACAGTTAGGTTATTTAGGTTGGTAATTCCTTCAAAAATAATCACCATTAATTTTTTAATGTTCACATGCAATCATAGTTTTGAGTCCTAAGACCTCAGAAATACTAAGTGCAATCAAATCTGGAAAAGTTGTCAGTGCAGATTATGATTGGATTACAGTAAATGTACCATTGCAAATTAAAGCTTGGCTTGGCTTGCAGCCCCCTCCCCAACTCCCACATCTCTATGCTAAACTAGGCTTAACAAGTCCTGGACCCATCTCTGTGATGGACACACTGATATGAACAAATATTTTGCCGCAAAATAAATGAATTGCAATGGAACGGCTGCGATCAGGGGAGTTGCTCATGGGGACGGAATGAATCCACGCACATATCTTCCATCACACTTATCTTTGGTCACCTTTTATGTGCAAATGTGTGCTGTTGCGTTTGGACAGTTCTGACCTTCTCAGTGGAAGCCGTCCTTTTTGCTTATTCCTTTAACTTCCTTTGCTAGAATTTAAACTGCTCCATAAAAGAATAATGTTTGTTTTAAGAAGAGTCTGCGGTACAAATATCTTTCGAATAAACTGTGTGAACTAATTGGCCAGTTAGTGAGGCAGTCAACTCGCATGCTAATCTGGTAATCTTAAAGTGAAAGGACCGTTGGCAAACCAGACTTTTAATAACCATGGTGACAGACTAGCACTAGCATGCTCCTTGCTGCCTAGTGTGTTAGCAATTAGCTTGCCAGCTCCACTACTTTGCCAAGTAGCCCTACAAACACTCACTACATCACCAAGCTTTCACCACCAATGACCTCATCTGGTTAGTAGAACTGTAGTCAGAGGTAAAGGCTGAGTTTAGAACATGCCTCTTTTATATAATATTTCAGCTATAATACTTTATTATAGTAGACTTATGTAACAGAAATATTATAGAAAAGTCGGCACGTAGCATACCATCAAATAACACAAAAGAAATTCATAAAAAAAATAATGTTTGCTATATTTTCTACAGTAAAAATTTGACAGAAAAAAAGGCTGTAAGGCAACACATCTGCTCCTAAATGAAATCTTCCTGCAGCATGCCACACTCTCCCTGACTCTCATATAAGGCAGAAATGTGGTTAAAAAATTATATATAAAGAAGATATCATGTATTGACCACTGAGTTCTCCTGTCACAGCGCAGGAGTTAAAGGTCAGGGCTGGAGGGTTCCCTTCAGTATCCCTTCATGGCAATGGCTGCTCCTCCTGCTCTGTCGTGACGTTTGACCTGATGGATCATCAGGATGGAGATCAGCAGGCCCAGCAGCTAGAAGGACAGGTAGTCAGTTAGAAAGACATACAGGTACAGTAGGCCAGCTGTCAGACACCTTGAAATCAAACCAGAAATGAAAGATATCAATCAAGCTGTTCCACTTTTTCCACTTCCAGCAACGGGAAAAACAAAAGTTAAAGCTAACTGATGGTTGTTCCTACCGAAATGCATTTTGGGACTCATAGTTGACTTTTTTTTAATTACACAGGCTTTGATCATCATCAATTTTATTCGCTGGAAATTCCTGCTCACACATTGAAACTCTATATTACCAAATATAAGCCTGTGGTTTGTTTTCCCTCCTCTGAAGCTTTAGATAATATACCCACAGTGATCATGGATCTCGAACAATTGCTGGAGCATGACAATTTCTTAATAAACAATGCAGTCATAGAACATGACAAAACAACAACAAAGGAGAGTAACAGTGGAGCTTACTGCAGTGACAGCAAATGCAAAGAAGAAGCCCATGACTATCTGAAAGAGGAAGTTGACCCACGAAAAGATGAAGTCACTGCAGGCCTGCCGAAGAGGAGATGGAGAAAGGGGCATTAACATCACTAACTCGTAAATTGGATGGTGTTTTGTTTGGTTGAATGATTGAATACCTGTTGATAGATTTGATCTGGGCCTGTGGTTCCCTGCAAGAAAACAAGAGCAAAATATGATCATCATAGTAAGGGTGACCCCCAATTTTCGACAGAAGGAGCCTAATTCGACAGTCAGTCTCGCAGTCGAATCGAGGTGTTATGAAATGAAGATCAAGCCTTTTGGGCTATATGAGGGGGGTTAATGTCTGATTTTACATAGAACTTGAAATAGATGCTGGGAAAAAGTTGAAAACTACCATATCTCTACTAACTAAATCACACAAATTCAGCCTACTTTATATCCTGTTGAAAACAGGAGCCCCCGGTACCGGGGGCAATGGGGCTTAGCGGTTGTTCAAAAATCCCCAAAAATATTTAGTCCGCCATTTTAACTCCGAAATGTGCCGAAGTTGTTGCTTCGGGTCTAGTCGGGCGCCATATTGATTATTGCGCAACAGCGGCAAGCTGCCGGCCTGCTGTCGTCTTTGTCTGCAGAGAGGAAACATAACGCTTGAGAACACACGGTGTTTTTTGGCATTTTGTGGCCGATCCGTTGGAGATATATAGA
>JAPMOB010242045.1:0-13294 GCA_029875015.1 Lepomis gibbosus
GGCGTCCCTCTCTAACTTCAAGAAGCTCTTGAAAACTCATCTCTTCCGAGAACACTTCCTCTTATAACACCTCTAACTAAGTAACCTCTAACATGCACTGTACTCTAGTAAAAGCAAACCTGTGCTCTTCTTCTTCTATCCCTACAATTTTCTTGTATTAACTGCACTTTTTGTCTGATTGCACTTTCTGTTAACTCTTACTTCCTTCCCTAGGTATTTACCCATTGATGTGATATGTACTTTGAGCTCTTACTAGTATTTATTGCTGCTCTTACTAGTATGTATTGCCAGTTGTAGATCTGTATTTGATGCTCTGTTGATACTTGTAAGTTGTTCCTCTAATGTAAATTGCTTTGGATAAAAGCGTCTGCCAAATGAGTAAATGTAAATGTAAATGTAAAACAAAGTGGAGGTCTCTCCGTGATTCAAGCCTCTCTGATGTTGACGGTGTTTTCACCCGAAGTCAATCTGATTCTCATTTGGTCTGAAGGGCTCCAGAACATGAAACGTTGTTGGTTACGTGGAGTTTGTGTTGTGCTGGGAGACGGTCGTTTTATGGTTTTATTGGACTCCCATCATTTACTTAAAAAACTACATTTGGTGCTTTTAAACCTTGAAATGGATTTTTGGCCACTTGGGGGCAGTGTAACAAGCCTAAACACAACATTAATATTTGATGAAAACAGCTGCCTGCTGAGGTGGAAAACAGCGCAGATGAGAGCTGTAAGAGTGAAGTAAAGCATCAAAACAATGTGTTAAGAGTGTCTTTCCCCCTCAATCATTGTCACATTTACACATTTGATCCAGCACGCATATAAAAATATTATTAAGTGTAATAAATCCAACCATATAGTTATAACAATATGTGTGTTTTTTTAGATAGTACTTTTAATGAAAATTGTCCACACTGTTATTTTTTTGATTATGTCCATCTTGTTGTAAATGTAAAATTATACAGCATCTGGAAGATAGAGTAGAAGCAAAAACTAGATAAAGAATATAAGAGAAAAGGGCAGAGAGATGTAGATCCCAGTGGATAGCTGTAGTTTGTAAGAAGGAGAAAGATATAGGAAGGACATCAATGGAGTGGGAGCGTGAATGATGTAATAGAGTTGATAATTGAGAAAAAACAAGCTGATAGGAGGAATTGTCCTCGAGAGGAACAGGAGGAGGAGTGAAGCAGGGCCACTGGAAACGTGACGGACATGGAAAAGAAAATAGATAAATTCCTCATCTTAGGAAAAAGATAATCAGAGGGCTGGTAGACCTCAGCCCATCACTATCTGTGATGATGGTGGAGACACTGGAAGCAGCTGACCTCTGTATCCCTACCCTTAACACCTCCTGCGGGTCAATGTCTGTTACTCCCAGTGAAATGCTCAACAATGTACTGCTATACTTTATAACTGTGCTCACTGTGATACTCAACTTGTTGGTTGTCATCTCCATCTCCCACTTCAGGTACAGATTTGTTTCATCTAATAGTGTGTATCAGTTTAACTTATTGAAGCTTTGTTTATTCTGTGCAGTTCTAGAGTGACTTTCCACCCACCTGCTATACAAGGTTTTTGAATATGCTTTTTTTTTAAAAGACAGGCCAGAGGCTCAGCACTTTTAGTTTTAAATGAAGGTGTTATTCTCAGTGGGTTTGTCTTTATACATGTGTCACAATAACAGTAATCATAATAAACGCCTGTTTCATGATACCACAAAAATGCTATAGATAGTTCAAATGTCAAGTAACTGATATTGAGGTTTATTTGAAATTTTGGTTGTTTGGTTTTCATATTGCTATGTCTTTAAAAGTAAAATTTCACTTTCAATATTCTGGATCTGTATTATCATAATGGCTGAAATCTAAACTTGTTTGCATTGAATATGAGGCACTAATGATAATCCCCCTCTCAAGGCAGCTCCACACTCCCACCAATCTCATCCTCCTCTCTCTGGCTGTGTCTGACTTGCTCGTGGGGCTTGTTGTGATGCCAACTGGAGTCATCCTCCTGCAGTCCTGCTGGTTTCTGGGTAAAATAGCATGTGCTCTTGTGCACCTGGTGATCTTCACCCTCACCTCTGCCTCTGTTGGGAACATGGTGCTCATATCAATGGACCGCTATGTGGCTATTTGTCATCCTCTGCACTATTCTTCCATGATAACACAAAGCAGAGTTAAAATCAGTGTGTCTCTGTGTTGGTTCTGTTCTGTTAACTACAACGTTATAATACTGAAAGACCAATTGTCACAGATGTATATTTTTAATTCCTGCTATCACGAATGTGTAATTGTCATAAACTCCATTTCAGGGACAGCAGACTTGCTTCTCACCTTTTTCGGCCCTGTTACTGTGATCATAGTTCTCTATTCGAGAGTGTTTGTGGTGGCTGTGTCACAGGCACGTGTCATGCGGTCTCAAATTTCAACTGTCAAATCAAACACAGTTTATGTCAAGAAATCTGAGATGAGGGCTGCCAGAACACTTGGTATTACACTTCTTGTGTTTATACTTTGTCTCTGTCCATACTACTGTCCTTCTATTGCAGGACAGGAGACCACAGGTGGTGTAGATTCATCAGCTCAAAGGTGGCTGTTCTATTGTAACTCCAGTTTTAATCCTCTGATCTATGCCCTTTTCTACCCCTGGTTTAGAAAAGCAGTTAAGCTCATTATCACTCTTCAGATACTACAGCCAGGTTCCTGTGATGCCAAGATAATGTAGAGTTAAGCAACATACTGTATAGTGACTCGTTTTATGAAGGTGAATTCAGTTAAGCTGATGGTGAAATAAATGGATTTTCCAAAGTGTTCTAACTGTGTTGTGTCCAGATAGATGGCATGATTTGGAACAGAAGTATTAGCTCTTGCTCCCAGACTCGTTGTCAAAACAACCAAAGTTTCTGGTTTATTTTGATCTTTTTTATGGTGTTGCTTATGTTTTATTGTCTTATTTCTAATCGTTTACTTTAGCACCTTGTGACCTTGCTCTGTGAGAGGTGCTATTCTAAATCAATTTCACTTTCTTATCTGCTCTAAGGCTGTGTGTGAAACACTCGAGTCATGTTTTCAAACTGCAGTACTGCTGAAAGACCAAAAAAGGAAAGAACAGTTTACACAGAGGGGTGTTTTAATGTTTCACAGATTTTTTTCATTCCATCATTTCTGGGATTGCTAAAATCTGTCAATGTTAAAAAATGAGAAGTCACATAGTACATCATAAAGAAAATATACTGCATGGTTTTAAAAATATTGCTTGATAAATTATGAGTTTATTTGTTTACGCTATATTTTTTTAGCTTAATCATCCAGAGAATCTAATAACCTATCTCAAAAATAAAAACATTTTTGATAAATAGTTTCAGAAAAACTTTATTAGACAGCTATGAAGCCAGATGCTGCTATGATACCAGCCACAATTATGAAAATGTACATACACTATAGCTAACAAAGATTATAAGCATTCAGATCCAAAGGTGCCCTGGTTTTATCGTAATTTATTTGTGACATGTAAGACGTACCCTAAACAAAATAATTTTGTTATAGCTTTGTAGTTGTAATTACTTTCTTTTTACACTATCCCTCTAAAGCTTTTATAGATTTATCCTGCAACAATTCTGTTATGGATGCTACAGTTAATAAGACAAACATAGTGTTCAGTGTTTATTTTAAGTGGCTCTGTGGTATTTCATTCAGAGGCACCAGTGGTTCTGCATATTGGCCTGGAGTAGTCACTTTGGTTGATGGTGTTTTTGGCTGCCAGCCTGATGCAGTAGGTGGTCCAGGGTTTGAGATCAGTCTCTTTGTAAAAGTCAACTTCCACGGTTCTCACTCTGGGTTGCTGATCGACCTGCAGCTCTCTCTGTTCCTCTTCGATCACGAGTGTGTATTCAGTTGCATCCTTCACTGTCGTCCAATTCATGTACAAAGAAACGCCACTTACTGTTACAGTCAGCACATCTGGGGTTTCAAGACCTGAGAGACAGAGGAGGGTGGGGAGGGGGGTGGAGGGGAAATCAACAGTTGTTTTATGGTACAGGTCTACAGATTCATAAAGCATAACTACATACAATACTATTTCTACACTTACCTTCGTCAAAATGGGCATGGACTTCAGTGGCCCGTAAATCTCTTTTTCTGCGCGTTACTACTGGACCTGAGGAAGGTGAAAAAAGGGTGAAAAAGATCATTGGATGGATTTGGCAGCATTGAGAGAATTGTTTCTTTTAACTGGTTGACACACATTGTTTTCTGTTAGTGCCAGTCAACTACTTTGATGTTTTCATTGATCCATTTAATCTCCATGCCCATCTCCATTTACTTTTCACCTTAATTTGCATTTCTCAACAGGTGCAATATTTTTGCTAAAATTATTTTGTTTAGTGCATGCTGGTCCATGGCTGCAGTGACTCGCTGGCTTTTAACTGAAGGTTTGCTTGGGCTGATTAGATAAGAACCTCAGGGTGCTTTCACACTGGTAGTGTGGTTTTGTTGGTCAGAAGCAAGAAAAAAACATTCAACTATAAAATGATTGTATTGTTTCCTGTTTGTTCTGATCAAGTGTGAAACCCCTCTTATGTACTTGTACAACAATGGACACTAAAGAAGCTTGCTTAGCAAAACTATTCAGATTTAGAATTTGAAACAATTACACAAAAAGGCATGTGGAATAGAGTCTTGTAGCAACAGCTAAAATTGAATGAAATTATGGAAATATTCTGTGTCCTGTGTAGTGCTGCAGATCTTTTCGCCCTGTATCTGACCTGTAATATTTCGGTTAGCGTTGCTCTCTCCCTCTGCATTGCTGGCTGTCACTTCAGTCGTGTCAGGATTGAAGTTGGACAGGTCGCAGGAGAGCCCGGTGGTGCTGCAAAGCCTGACACGGCCTGCCCCCGACACATTGTAGACAGTGTAACTCGTGGCAAACAATGATGCATCCCAGAAAAGCACAGCAGTCTGTCTGTTCACAGCGTATTTCACATTCTGTGGCGCACAGGGGACTGGGAAAGAAACAGTGAAAATGCTGTTATTAGACGGACTGGCAAATGTTATGTTATTTAAACATACATGTCAAGAAGGTATTTTTTACTTAATACTTTCCCACTGTCACAAGTCCTCTGGTTTAGCATTCATAAACAATATACAAATATTTAATAAATTGTTTAAAATCTACTATAATGTAGTTGCATGCAGGTAGAAGGACATGTTTATTAATGTACAGTATTTGTCAACAATTATACCTTCTCCTAAGTTGAGACATTTTATATCATTACAACTGTGTTTTACTGATAATATTATCACTATATTGTCAATATTTGTTTATATACCAGCCTCCATTTATGAGTGCCCACAAAGACTTGTTGAAAAATGCATTAATAAACACTTATCTGCTTAAAACTACATTATAGTGTGTTTCAAACCATTTTTGAAATGTTTGTATACTCCTTATAAATGCTAACTAGAGGGTCTTAAAGTTAAGTGTTGCAAGAATGAAAAAGTATATAAAGGTCATTAAAAACAATCCTTTCTGGGTAAAGTCAGGAATGCGAGCAGCGTAAAGTTACCTGTGACTCCAATAAAGGGACTGGATGGCTTGCTGACCGCGGCTGAGTTTCTTGAGAATACAGTGAGGTTATAAGCTGTGCTGCAAGGCATTGGGAACTCAAAGTATGCCCTGGGCTGCCAGTAAGAAGAGACCTCCATCAGGGCCTGTGGGTTGTTCTGGATTCGACCGCTTATTTTCACAAGGTACTCATCAGAACAATTGACACTGTCCCATGAGCTCATGGCCCAGTGACGTTGTCCTATTCTCTGCATTCGGACTTTAAGAGCAGTTGGAGCGCATGGAGCTGAGGAGGACAGATATTAGTTATTTAGAGAGTAATTTACCAGTGGAATTAGCTAAGTTAATATTTATTTCTTTTTCTATTTAAAGCTCTTGTTCTTCAGATGTAGTTTAAAACCTGCAATGCAGCATACCACTTACCAATTCTGACACATATCAAAAGAACAAAACAACTTCCTTACTGACCTTCTTGGTAGGATAAACTGACTTTTATAATTACACAACCACCAGATTAGCTGTGCTGCATTGCAGGTTTTAAACCAAATGACAGGGAAGGAACAACCAACTGATTAGGTACTTCTTGACCTCATTATTGTAATATCCTTGAGTAAGACTATACAATATTTTCTATTAAACTACGTACTATAAAATAACATTCTGTTAATTTATGTGAAAATAAACGTATGCTAAATTAATGAATCAGTGCATTGTTAATAAAAGTGATTGTTAAATTTTTGAGCTCCAGTATTCACCTGCTCCCATTTGCAGAGGCGCACTAAATGAGCTGTTGCAGACGCTGTTAGAGGCTTCAACAGAGAAATTGTAAACGCCACCACATTCCAGGCCTTTGAATGTACAGGAGGTGACAGAGCTGTGACAGAAGAGTGTGTCTCGATTCATGGACTGAACAAAGCCAAAATACTCCAGAGCGCCGTCACTGGCTTTCCAAGACAGGGTGGCAAAGTTGGTCTTACAATCAATATCCACTACGAGACCGGAGGGCACACAGGGCACTGCGAGGGCAGAGAGAAAAGAACTATTGTCACAGATTCAAGCAGGAAGCTGACCTGCAGGTTTTTTACCTGTACTGTAGCTCATCCTTGTTGGTTATGAAACTTTATACATTAATACAATCTAATCTAAGAGAGGTGACTAATTAAGTCTAAAATCCATTGCATTTTACTATATGTAACTTTAATGTGTCAGTTTAACTCAGTGCCTGTAGAAACTGTAGGTGCATGTTATGATTATGATTAATTCAGTAACAGAACAACAATAATATGAAAAGTTAATTTGCCCACAACTTATTGTTATTGAATTAAGCATGAAACATTATTTTAGTATTTAGTGTCATGATAGAAGATGTCTCCAATTAGCTCCCTCTTCTGTTCTGAAAATGTGACTTTAAGGATGCATGTAACAATTTAAATGCTGTCAATGAATTGCTTATTTGTGTTATCAATACAGAATCAGAAAAATCTAAAAAAACTCCCATCAAAAATTCAATATTTAAAAACTTGTTATCAATGAATTTTCTGTCAGACAAACTGATTGGATATTTTCAGCTGTAGATTTTATCATCTATATCATTCAAAGACCAACAAGTACACTAATCAAAACATTGTGTTAAATTTATGATTAATGTCAGTAAAAGTACAAGTCTACTAAAGCCTCTTGAAATTCTGTTCTGTAGAAAATATACCAGAAAAGTGAAATCCATCCGACGGGACATTATTACACTTAATTAAGAGACTGTTGTAACTGTTTGATGCTTTATGTCTTAGTGTTTATTTTTAATATATGTACCCAGGAAAGCAGTATTGTTACTGACTAGATTATCCTGGTGATTATCATGTCTCTACCTGCTGAGAAGGTTGAAATGCTGGGTGGGCTTGTACAGTTGTCTCCACTGGCGGTGATGCGTAAGCTGTACTGCTGTCCGCAGTGCAGATTAGCCAGGGTGCAGTTGTTCACCGTGGTGTTGCAGCTCGCAACATGTCCATCCCCTCCTGTGGCCACCAGTAGGTAGGATGTAGCCACAAGGGAGTTTCTCCAGGTCACTGCGGCTTCATTTCCCCCACACTGTGTTACCACTTTCACACTGTCCGGGGCACAGGGCGCTAAAGAGAACGGAAAAAACAAAATATTTCTGTAGGTGTTTGTCTGTATATTTAGATCCCCATTAGCTGCTATTCTTCCTGGAATCCATATAAGAATTAATTTTAGAGTAACAATACATAACTCATAATTACACATAAACCATGAAAATACCACAAGCAAAAAGAAAACAGGACATTCAGTCACAGTTTGCTCCTCAGTCCCTCTCTTCAGTCACAGACTCACACCTGACTCACACCTCCTGACTCACACCTCCTGTGTTACTCTCAGGCTATGTTCTTTTAATACCTTTAATAAATGTCGTCAAGGTAATCACTGCATATATGATTCTGAACAGACATAGATGTAAACTGCAACTTGACCGTGTTGGTGTAGGCAACTCCCTCCTGCTCTGTAGTAGTGCCTGTGTTCCCAACACCTGACCTTAATCCATTGCTTTGTATATTGGCTGTACATTGGATTGAGTTTGTTTTCAGTTGTGTATATTAATATTAAATGTTAAATTATACTATATATATATATATATACTACTATATACTGGTATTGTTAGGGTTACATTTATTTTAAATTGCGCTACTTTGGCTCTGATCCAGCTGCCTCTCTCTGTCTGTAATCACAACTCTGCCTTTCTAGTCTTTTCATACCACTCTAAGCGCTTTTACACTACATCGCATTCACCATTCATACACTGATGGAATAGCCACCAGGACAGCTGGGGATTAAACCGCCGACCTTCCGATTAACGGGCAACCCGCTCTACCTCCTGAGCCACAAACAGCCCCCCTTCCGGTGAGCATCTTCGTCTTGACGACAGCCCAACCTTTTCCCATTCTAGCTACCATCTTATCTAGTATGTGCTTCAACAATGATAGTAGATGAATTGGTTTGACACTCAAGGAATAATGTGCTTATACAATGCAAATTGTCTTGGACACATTCAACTAATTTATTCTCTTTTTACTTTTTTGTACTGTGGATCTGCTGTAGTTTCAGTCTTAAACTTCAGACTATACTGGTGAGCTGAAAAATACCTGTATTAATCTTCTTCGGTGGGCTTCTGAGGTTACTGCACTTATTAGAAGAAGTTGACACTATGATGCTGTATTGCATGCCACAGTGGATATTCGTGAGTTCACATGAATTGGAGGTGCTGTTGCAGGAGAGGAGGGTTTGGTCTTGGCCCTCAGCAGTCACCACGTAGAGGGGTGTGTTATCCGCCATCTCCCATTGAACTAGGATTGTGTCACTGTTGCATTGTGTCACCGCACTAATGGATGACAGAGCACAAGGACCTAAAGGACAAACACAGTGAGAAAAATTATGGGCATTGCATCCTTTTCATCCCTTGTTCTTCTTAATCTTTCAGAAAGCTGACTTCTTAAGAGGCTTCACATATGCTTTTTGACATTAGTCATTCTTTACAAACATTTTTAAACCAATCAGATCAGCTACTGCTATATTGCGGTGATTCCCCATGTTGCTCCTTTACATTTCATTCTTCAAGGCAGCAGTTGAAAGCACAGATTAGATCAGTTTATAAGATTCAATGTAAGGTGTATGTTTATTATATTGTTCAAAATAGAAGCATATTGTAAATCCTATGTTGCAGATGATTAGCTCTAATCCTAAAGGACTTAACCCTGCTGTTCTATTATCATTGGGACGTAAAAGAAGAACAGTAAATTACTTCACACTTCTATAACGAGAGACAGGTGCGTCGGAGGCAGACAGGAGAGTCAAAAGTAGCAAAGAAAATCTCCTGAACAATGTTTTTCTTTTATGTAAAAGAAGAAAAAAGTGTTTGGTTTTTACTCAAATATTTGCTTTTTTGAGAAAAATTTAATAGTTTCCCTGCTAACAATAATTCAAATGCAATGCAATTTAGAAGTCGGTCACAACTAAACACTGCTTCATTGTAAGGGCAACGCAAGCCAAAGGTTAACCCAAATGTGTCCATGTAACAGTACTTCTGGTCCAGACACCATGTCAGTGTTTTATTTAGCGTTTGGTGATGCATTAATATGGTAAAATGCTTACTAGCTTATTTTCTTTAGTAACCTTTTACAGACAACAAGGACTTCACTTCTTGCTAAATAATATTGAGAGTCGAAATTCTTGTTAAATACCTGTCTCAAGGTCAAAGGTGGTGCTGCGATTACTGTAACATTGTTTGTTGATAGCAGTGACGGAGAAGGTGTAAAGTGTCCCACATTTCAGATCTGGCACATTACAGGAAGAGGAGGTGGTAGTGCAGCTGGAGTTGTGACCTCTGATCCCTTTGGCCAGAACAAAGTAGCTAAGGGCTCCATCTGAGGCGTCCCATTCCACCCAGCCAGAGTTTGTTACACAGTCCAGATATCCCTTAGTGTTCCTGGGCACACATGGAGCTGTGGGGGATGTAATGGAAAAGAATGAGCATATAGAGTGAATATTGTTTTTACACTTACATCAGATACAAACACACCAGACATGTTTGGGTGATATATTGCTACAAATTGTTATAGAATAAAAAAAAAATGTGATTAAGAGGAGGTTTAACACTTGGAAAAGCATGCCTAATGAAGTGTCAGGTGGTCTTCTTTGAGAGCTCTAAACCCCCTCCCAATATTGAAGCAAAATATGATTCAAGGAGAAAGACGTGCTTAGATGTCAGTGCCCTCTTTGAGCCACATTGTTTGCGTGCATTGTCACATTATCACCATGCTTTAGTTCTTAGTAATTTCTAGTTTATTTGAAGACATTCTCCAGAACCAAAGGCATGCAAGAGACTATATTATGTAAAAGATGCATGGTATTTTTTGTGTCAATAGCAGATGCAGAAGTTTATGTATATATGTCAATGTGAACCATCCACAAGCATCCACAATTACATTTCAATAAATGATTTTAGTTTTTAATCAGGTGGTAAAAGAAATACACTTTTAGTTAGTCACATGAGCATAATATCAATCATCTTGTCTCACTCAAAAATTGAATAAGCCAATGCCTGTTCCTTCAAATGTAAAATGTATATCCTAAGAAACACATGCAACGCAAACGCAAAACAGCAAAAACAAAAAATAAAATGCTGTTGTAACCCTCATTGCTTTCAGGTGGGGCAAGTGTTTAATTTGTAGCAGCTATTTCTTTCCTTTCCTATAGGTGATGCAGGTTGGCATGTTTAGAACTGGTCTGATTATAGGTGCTTTTGCGATGACTTTTGCTGACTTGATAGTCAAACGTAAGCTGCTGTCCACCGCAGGGGTGGGATATAAGTAAAACTGCGTCAAGTCAGACACAATTTACTTCCTGATCTGAGAACCACAAGATTCCCTGCTAGAGAAACAGCTTCCAAAAATTGCACCTGCCTTGCTCCCGCGAGGTTTTAATGTCATGCGACGTGGTGATGTTGTTACATTACGTCCAGCATGTCATGTTAAGTCAGCGCTGCAAATTGCATCATGAAGTCAAATGCACCTAATAACACATATAGCACAGCCCCCTCTCACCTTTGTGGAGAATCTGGACCCTGCTAAGTGTGTGATAATTTCCAGTATATCATTGCCCTTGAAACATATTATAACAAATGGATGACTGAGGTTTACCTGAGGAAGTCTGCACCATAGCGCTCGGCTTACTCTCACAGCCATCTCTTATGGACAGCACAGTAACAGTGTAGTTCCGTCCACACATTAAATTGCTTATGTTGCAGGCAACGCCACTGGAATTACAGTGGAGTCTCGCCCCAGTGTTGCTCACTGCCACTGCATGGAAGTACTGGGCATCTGGGTTGGGGGACCAAGATATGACCATAGCACCATCATCACAGTGTACCTTAACAGCCACATTCTGGGGTTCACATGGGGCTGAAAAAGAGAGAGAGAGAGTGGGGAGGCAAAGAGGCTGGTTAATATAGCACTGTTAAAACTACGCAGGAGAACTCTATGTCATAACCGTCAAAAGCAAACTTAAAATGCAAAATTACACAGCAGAAAAGCACATTTGGAACCAGCAACTTCAGCCACCTCACTATATAAATAAAGAATACTGACATCGCTGTTTATAGAAAGTCACAACAAGCCTTTACAAGAAGTTCATATTTGTTTAGGATACCTGTACGAGTGAAAGCCTTGTTGCTCTCCACACTGGAACAGGACTCATCCTGGCTGAATACGCTCACGTTGTAGGTCTGTCCACACTGCAGGTTTCTTAGATCACAGTGGGTCATGTTGTTGTTACATTCAGTACGGTGGCTTCCACTGGCCGTAACACCCACTGCAAGATAGGAGAGTGCTCCACTGGCTTGTTCCCATGTCACTGCAGCAGAGTTCGATTGGCACTGTAGGGAAGCCTTAACGTTGGTTGGACTGCAAGGCACTGGGGAAGATAGACAGGCAGGAAGATGACAGAGTGCCTTTTACTTAATAATATATGTGAGAAATGAGACAATTCACATATCAAAAACAAATCTGAATGTCACCTTAGAAACACAAATAAGTCTCACTAAAGGACACAGTGCAGTTTTGTGGTTATACTACCCTTCGTAAAGTTCTGCCTATGGAAGCAAACATTAAACAATAAATGTTCCTTTCTAAGAAGCCTGAAAAGAAAACTGATATACAAAGATACTTGTTATCACATTTTAATCCAAGTGCTGCCTCTCTGATTCTCCAAACGTGGATTAATACATGAGGTCAAACAAACTTTTCAAAGTTCTGTATTAATGAATTCATTGTTATTGTGACAGTAACAAAAGTAAACATTGTTGTTTACACATACCTGACTGTAGGTTGAGGGAGGTGCGGCTGTTGTCACACCGTCCATCCTGAGCTGTCACCGTCAGGTTGTAGAGCTGGCCACATTGCATGTTGCTTAGCTTGCAACTGTTTGTGGTACTGTTACACATGGCCTTGTTACCATTGGGCCCAAAAGCTTGCACCATGTAGGAGGACACACCCTCTCCTTGTTCCCATGACACATTGCCAGTGTTATTACTGCACACCATTGCTGCTGTTACATGTAATGGTACGCATGGCACTACAGACAGAAAGACAGACATGAATGAAGTCAGCTATAAGTCGAGTTTTAACATAACATGCAATATGCCTCACAGCTCCACTGAATGTTGCATTTTAGGATACATGTCTAATAAGTGCCAATTTATTATTTATTATACATTTCATTTATATCGTATTATTATGGTTAATAATCAAATCTTGAGTCTACCTGTGTTGAGGTGCACAGCAGAGCTTCCAGCACTGCTACACTTCTCATCTGAAGCACTAACAGTGATGGAGTAGTTGAGGCCGCACAGCAAGTCATCGAAGAGGCATGTTGTCTGGCTGCTGTTGCATGTTGATGCATAGCCCCCATTTCCCTGGGCAACTGTGGTGTATGATAATGCTCCTTTGCTGGGCTCCCAAGAGACCGCCACAGCATCAGATGCACAAACCACCCTGGCCTCCACCTGCTGCGGTACGCAGGGCACTGCATAGACACACAGAGCATTATGAATCTTATTATCATGCATAATAATTCAGGATCAATATATTGTCTAATAATCACCCATACAAATGGAGAACTATATCAACTATTTTGCCCATATCAGTTTCATGAAAATACTGTAAGTAGTCATGTAG
>JAPMOB010242046.1:0-10849 GCA_029875015.1 Lepomis gibbosus
CAGTGTACATTATAATGTCAGCTGTTTGCTGCTGAGCAGGTCGTGTACAGTGGGCTTGTCAGAGCTTTGTCAATAAAAAAGCCTGTTACTACTGGAAGCTGAACCTAAACTGTAAGTAGAAAAAAGCTATAAAGCTCTTTAAGGCTGAGGGGAGATGCAGTCAGGTGATCCATTGTCAATATTAAAATATTGATCATTGCTGTGGTACAGCAGTGTTCAGATTAATTTTTACCTCTAAATGACTTCATATGTATGGGTTCTTTTTGAAGTGCCTTGGTTGTCACCTAGCTGGACCTTAACTACATCACGTAAGTCACATGATGCAGTCACATGACATTAAACACATGGATACTGATGTGAAAAAATTGCAGTTTAGTTAGGTTTAGGCAACAAAACTGCTTTGTAAGGTTTAGGAAAACATTGTGGTTTGTCACGTATGTCATGTGACGTATATCACGACTTCACACATGTAACGAAACATTAATCATGTGACAAAAGTCACAGTATTTAATCTAAAAAACAAAATAACTCACCATTTACTTGCTTTCATATTGGACTCGAACAGCATTCTCCCATGTGAAAGTCCTGGGTTTGACCCGTCCATCCATCCACCTCCTTCCACGGACTTTGAGTTTTTCAAAAAAACAATAAACTTTGGTTGTTTTTCTGGGGAAGACAGTCTGCAAGCTAACTCAGTGTAAACCCTATCTATGTTTTTATTATGATAAAAAAAATAGGCAATAAGCATTGTTGATGAGCAAAAATCTGATGAGATTTGAATTCAAGGGTAGGAGGGACATCCTGTGGATGTCATTCTTTCTGTCTCAGACACACCTATTCAGAAGCAGAAATGATGTTTGTATGCATGAGGCCAGGCTCTGTGATTCTTTCATCGACAGCCGGGTGTGACTTTGAATAAAATCATTTCGACATGAGTTAGACACTCCATTTCTGTGGGATTTGGTGGCAGATGGTGACGTGTGACATGGTGGGCCGTAAAAAAGATGATGTTAACTGTGAGTGCAGTCAAATCAGCTCTCATGTCCAGCACTGAATTGAGCAGAAAATGTCAGCTTTTGCTTCAGACTGGAAGTGCTGCTGGAGGAGTCCATTTTGCTGAAGGTTTTACAGCCCAGCACCAAGCGTGAAAGCATCTCATGTATCTGTCAAGACACACACACACTACATCTATTACAGATCTAGTCTTAATGGGAGTCGTTTTTCTAATGAATGATCTATGCCCTAGGGTTGAAGTTTCCCTGTGATTTTAAAAGTATTACTTCCTATTTGTCTTTTCTCAGGAAAACAGGGATGTCTCGCCATAAATGAAGTTTGATTTTCAACTCAGGAATAAATAATTAATCAGAAAATGGTGATTATTCATTTGATTATGTGATAATATTTTTAGTTGAACAATCCCTTTCCAGTTTTATTACTCTGAGTGGTTATAGGGGAGTGTACAGCCATCTTTATAAAACTGACATCAGGAGATGACAGTGTGTAGTGAAAAACATTGCCCTCATCCTCTGGGGTCAACGTATATCTACACAGACTGTCATGACAATCCATCAAACAGATTTTTTAGTCTGGACCAAAGTGATGGACCAAGTGACCAACATTGCCATTCCTAAATATTTCAGTACAAAGCTGAAGAATGAGCTGCCATTTCAGCATGAACTTTCTGAACTTTCTGGACTTTCAGGACGATCTGCTGCAGCTGAGGTTGACCCATTTGTGGGTCAAACTACACTCACTGGCCACTTTATTAAGTACACCTTGCTAGTATTGGGTTGGACTCCCTTTTGCCTTCACATCTGCCTTAATTCTTCGCAGTATACTTTCAACAAGGTTTTAACATGATAGCATCACCCAGCTGCAGCAGATTTGTCGGCTGCACATTCATGATGAGAATCTCCCATTCCACCACATTCCAAAGGTGCTCTATTGGATTGACATCTGATCTGGTGACTGTGGAGGCCATTGGAGTTCAGTGAACTCATTGTCATGTTCAAGAAACCAGTTTGAGATGATTTGAGCTTTGTGACATGGTGCATTATCCTGCTGGAAGTAGCCATCAGAAGATGGGCACACTGTGGTCATTAAGGGATGGACATGGTCTGCAACGATACTCAGGTAGGCTGATGTGTTTAAATGAAGCTCAGTTTTATACAGGGGTCGAAAGTGTGCCAAGAAAATATCCCCCACACCATTACACCACCACCACCACCACCAACCTGAACCGTTGAACAAAGCAAGATAGATCCATGGTTTCATGTTGTTTACTCCAAATTCTGACCCTGCCACCTGAATGTCGCAGCTGAAATCGAGACTCATCAGACCAGGCAATGTTTTTCCAATCTTCTGTCGTCCAGTTTTGGTGAGCCTGTGTGAATTGTAGCCTCAGTTTCCTGTTCTTAGCCGACAAGAGTCACAACTGTCACTCACTGGATATTTTCTCTTTTTCGGACCATTCTCAGATCAGCAGTTTCTGAAATACTCAGACCAGCCCGTCCAGCACCGACAATTATGCCATGTTCAAAGTTACTTAAATCCCCTTTCCTCCCCATTCTGATCGCTTTGAACTTAGGCAAGTTGCCTGACCACGTCCACATGCCTAAATGCATTGATATGCTGCCATGTGATTGGCTTGTGTTAACAAACGATTGAGCAGGTTTACCTAATAAAGTGGCCAGTGAGTGTATATTTATGTGACAGCTGCGTAGTAGTTTTAATGAAGTTTGGAAGAGTCTTTGTTTTAGTACAAAAGAAAGTCTTCAGAAGATCACGCAGGGCGTGCAAGCAGAGACAGTACTCTTACTGAATCAAACACATCATCAGAGAGAGTGCAACAAGCTGACTGTCACTAAAGCTAGGTTACTACTGTCACAACGGAAAATCATAGCTAGATATTGGAATAAAAGGAAAGGCAGTGCTGAAAAAGTTAGAGAACGAAAAAAGGAATGCATGAAATGAACTGAACTCTATTCTGAAGGTTAAAAATGTGGCTGCTGCAGCTGCAGCGGACAACTGTAGTGCCATAAAGGTAAGAAGAAAACATAGAAAACACAGTTCAAGCCATTTCATGCAATTCAGCTACTTCTGCGAGTTAGCTCCAGTTACAGCAATTTTTATTGTAATAAACAGTAACCTAAACCTAAACTAATTACCGTAGGACATAGCTGCGTATATATATTAATTTCTGTTACTGAATTGCGCGACTGAAATACCAGATAAGGTGGGATTTACTTTAAGCAGACTGCCCAACACATCTAAAACCTATAGCTATAGCCATTTACGCCATTTGTAGTGAACTGCACTTTAAACAAAAGTAGCTAGTCATAGGCCTATTTTGAAATAAAACATTAAATACATGCACACATAGGCTACAGTGTGTAATTAATCATAAGATAAGGTGGAACTTGGCTTCTACTGCAGGCACATGTATGCAATAGTTAGATGAAGTATTTCTGTTCTCCTTTGTATCATGTATAAATCTATACATAACCAGAATGTTGCTGGACCCAGGGCAGACAGCTCTGCTGCAGCAGCAGAGTCAAGTGCAATGGAGGTAGGAAGACAGCAATGAGAGAGAGACACACTGACACAGATGCTTCCAGTTTCTTAATATTGTAGTTCTAATTAACAATAAATTAACTCTTTATATAAGAGGAACCTGTGCATGTGTGTCGTACACATACAGATATACTTTCAAACCACACACACAAATGCAAATGCATGACACACAAGCAACACTTCAGCGTACTGTCTTTGATTACATATTACATATAAGCCTACATCATTTATAATATGGTATTAAGTTATAATAATTAGTTTGCTGTCCATGTAGAATGAAGTTGATTAATTAGGAAAGTTTATTTATTAGCAATGTTATTTTTATTTATTAGCAGTATTTGCAAGCAATTTTTTAGTTTAGTAACAAATATGGGACAAAAAATAACTTTATAATGGAAAGCTTCAAACTGTTTCAGCATAATTGGCTGACTTAAAGCATATGAACACACCGAAGTCGGAAGAATGACTTCCAACCTCTGGAAATGGGACCACGAATGCAGCATAATCCCACAGACTGGAGACGAGTACTGGCTCAATTTATCATTTTATTTAATTTAGCACGACTCCATGAGATAGACGAGACAAAACCTGTCTTCACAGTTGCAACCACACTGTATCCCATACCATTGTTTTGGGACAGTAGTCCCCGAATTTGATAAAAATGTGTAAAACGCAGAAATATTATGGAATTTGCCAAAATGCAATTTGTAATTTGTTCCCAGCATCATAAGCAAATTTTGACCACAGCACTTAAGCCAAACGAACAGAAAAACTATGTTTTTGTGCACTGCCTTGGGCCTCTCTACATCGTGTTTCAGTGAAGGAGGGGTTTAGCGCTCAGCGACACACAAACACACACACACACACACACACACAGACGCACATTTGTATATTGCATAATACATCAAATTATTTATTCAAAATGCTAAATTTCTTATTGCACTTTGACATTTTGTGACCTGACCATGTGTTACTAATTGTGCTTAAATTGTAAAAGAAGGAAACGGACAACATGGAATTTTGGAAATAAATTCTGGCAACAAATTAAAATGGATTTCATGAGGCTCTATCCATGGTCTCATCAACCAATATCTGAATAACTATAGCAAGCTCCATCAGGTGGCAGTAACAATAGGGGTAAACATGTGTAAGAGGAACGGAGAAGGTGACAAGCCTAAACAGGCAAAATATTTGTGCGCCGCATCTACAACAACAGAGAAACACATTCATTATTAGGACAAATCTGCACAGCCAGCTGGGGTGGCTGTTTGCCACTTTCCCCTCACATATCTTGTGAGTGAGAAAAGCTTCATTTACCCTGCGGAACAAAACCTATAACACTGACCTGACTGATAATGTAAGCTTCATGGTTCGCTTTACATTACATTCTTGTCACTATCCTCCATTATTAACACTGAACTGATAGCACAGACTGGAACACTATAATCAATGTCTCTGCACCGATACAGAAGTACAGTGTGTGTGTGTCTGTGCGCGTGCGTGCATGTGTAGATGTGTGTGGTGACCTTATTGTGTGGGTTGCTGCAGGAAGTGATTCATTGCCATGAACCGCAAGGATTCATACATCAGTGTAAACTATACACACACACACATTCTCTCTCTGTCTCACACACAGGCTGATGCAGCATACTGACACACTATAAACCACACATCATCGCCTTCTACACACACACTCAGTAAGTGTAACTGGCAATCACTGGGTTGGAATACAGGACCTACTCCACTCTTGCTCCCTTTTGCACACACAGACACACACACATACACACAAACACACATGCTGTGCTCACACTTGTACAATGAAGAACATGTACAAATGCACGCTTACAGATTATAGAATGTACCGACAACAATCCAAACGCTGTACATCTGTCCATACAGTGAAGGTACTAAGGAATTAAGCTTACAGGAACATTCTGGCTTATTACAACGTTTTGTTTTCATAGTCTGTCTAGTATTTTTTGGACAACTGGGAACATGACAACATTGTTAAAATAAAGTCCAACGTGTCAAAAACCATAAGGAGCCAGACATTAGACAAGTTGTAAACAAGACAAGAGTTTAGCACTGCGACGTGTTTGCTCTATTTCAAAGCTGGTTTATACCAAATACTGCTCATCCCATATAAATTGGTGATCAGCCTTTGATGTTAGCCTCGTAAACATTGACCCATCAGACATCCCTCTGACCTGTTTGTGATCCATAATTCCAGAAATTATTGACATTGTCAGACAGCATTAGTGCATTACTGGAGAAAATATGGACTCCTTTTTCATTTTCATAATTGACAGCATTTTAATATTGACATGGCCATAGCATTGATCCTCAGTCATTGACACTATGTCATAATGTGCTTCATAAAGAGCTCTGTTAGATACATAAAGAGGAAAAGGAGGACACAGTCTTTTTTTTATTCAATGTTTAATGTGGCCATTGGAGCATCTGTGCCGGTTGAAAACAGTTTGTCATGAAAGTCGGGGTGGTTTCTTCACCCCAAAAGATAAATGTTATTTGTGTATATTTGTGTTAAATGTGTTATTTTGGTTATTTAATAGCCACACACGGCACCTAATTGTAGATTTTTTAAATCAGTATGTCGATGCATAAACAAATGACGCACTCCACATTACAAAACACTCTTATGAACCTTATCTGTGGGTGATATTGTGCCATCCACCCAGCTGTTTACTGTGATGGGTCACACTGTGGACAGCTTCTGGTGCTGAAATGAGGTCTAGTAAACATGGCAGATGACAAATAAAAATGGTGACCCATAAAAACAGATAATGTCCTTCCAAATATGTCATAACTTTAAAGCGTTTTATTTCATCAGTATCTATTCACAAAATAAAATATCCACAACTAAATGAACAATCAAAGATGAAGTTCAGAAAAAAACTTCTTTAGCTATTAATTAAACATTCAAAATCTGATTAATTGTAACTGATGTGGGGGGTGTGGTGGGGTTATTATCATCCCCTGCTGTTCTGAAATTTGTGCTAATTAGCCCTTAAGCTGATGATACATGGAGCAACTTTTAGAGCAATGGTGCCAGGCAATATTGCCGTCAATGGTAATGACGCCGCACTCTCACTCCGCCCTGCCCTGCCGCTATCTGTTCAAAACATTGTCGGACTTGCCGCTAGCAAGATTGTCCAGTAATATTGCTCAAAATGTTTTGCCTTGTTTATTATCAACTTAAGTCTTTTTGTAGTTATTTCTTGTTCCTGAACAGGCCTTATCTCAGTCTCAACATTCACTATTCACAATTTTTGTTGTGAATAGGTTGAAGAACTCCTGACCTGAGTCCCCTACATTTCTGAAACCTTGCCTTTGTCTTCTCAGGTAGTCTACTCAATGTTCCTTCCTCCTGCTCCACTAGCTGCATGTTGCTAATCAGCATTAACGCACTTACAGTGCAGCAGCAGCAGCACCTGGCATCATTTGGTTATTGATAGGGGGAATGTTTGATTATCAACAGGGCCATATTCTGAGGCTTCTGTGGGGTATTTCCTTGATCCTTATTAACCTATTCAAATGAAAAATTAAATAACAATGACACGCATGGTTCAGATTATTTTAAAATGTCTTTTTAATTATTTCAGTCAGCTTCCCCCTTAGTGCTGATGAGCCCAGAGGAAGAAAATAGCCAACTAAAACTCAGAGTCACATTACAGTCTTAACAGCATCTCAACCCAGACTGCCTAATCCTTTATACATCCTCACACACACACCCATACACACACACACACACACACACACACACACACACACACACACACACACACACACACAGCACTGTGGCTGACATGATGTGGGCTGTCACATTGACATGGTACATAATGGCTGCTAATGTTATTGAATATTTTAACACAGCGTAAGCACAACAGCTCATTCATTTTGCTTAGGCATCAGAGAGGGGGAGAGAGGGGCATTCTGTTTCTTTTTATTTTTTTAACTGACCCAAGGTGACAGGCGAGGTCACAACATCGAACACTCAAGTTAATTACATTCCAAACCATTCTGCTGATAATTATTTAAAAGTACACATTTCAGAAACAGTTTATGAAGCTTTCAAGCTTCGCCAGGCTAACATGATCACTTACTCTGTCAGGCACTGAATGGTCGGGTGGTGAGGATATACAGTTATTTACAATTGCTAAGTCGCATTTCTCTATACGAGTTGACTTTTTCAAAACTCTTCACATAGTTCTCTTCAGCAATAGGCATTTTTTGCCTTTTTGCAGAGTCATTCCAAGTATACAGAATGAAATGAAAGTAATTCCACCAATGCAACACAAAACTACTGTTCACTATACGCACTTACAGGAGCGCTACAGATATAGTAATACACCAGCGGTAGTCAACCCTGTCTGCTGCAAGTTCTCATCCACAACATACCTTGGAAAGGATCTTTTTTGATACCTGATCCATCCCTGGCAGTCTTCTGCAGATATGTCCAGACATCCAGCATTTACTGTGTCACAGAGTACATTTGATCATGTGGCTGCTGGTCAGAAACATGAGGAAAATCTGTGGGGCTGAGGAGTGGAGAGTAAGTTGGAAGGAAAAGTGAAACCATCCTGGAATGGGCTCTAAACACAGTGACTGGAGGAGATGGTGATACGCCACATCATCCCATAAAGTTCCAAAACATTCTGGATTCTGCCTGATCTGTATGTTTTCCTCTCCCTGCAGTCTTTCATACACATCATCAAGTAATAAGAACAGGCATTCAGTGTAGGAGTTAATGCATGTTTACTTTACATTTGGTTTTAGATTTGTTTCAGAACATAAAGTTTTGACAATATTATGTAAACATGCATATTATTTGTGCTGTAATTATTATAAGACATTTAGCAGTCAGAACGTTCAGTGGGGTTAATACGTGGTTGAGTTTGAGTGAGAAAAAATTGTGGCCACTGAATGTATTGTGTGTGAAAGCAATGACAAGTGACCCACAGTTTAGTCCATGCCTTCTAATATCCCAAAATATGTTGAACATCTGTGGTTTAGAGGTTTTTGAGAACCCTTACACTTCTGCTGCCACCTCACCACAAGGGAGGTACCGGCAGTTCATTTGACCTGCTCAAACTATTTACATTTGTAGACCTCAACAGCTATGTGATTTGTGTGTACAGGTCAAGTCTGCGTTTTAATTGTTTCTATCCTTCAATAGAACACAGTTCAAACAACACCTTTCAACAAGGTCAACTGTATTTTGCAGTGATTTAAGCCCCAAACAAAATTCTATTCATCCCCACTGTACTGGGGTGATGGCAGAGAACTCAGACAGATACCTGAACATGGGCAAATAAACCCAAACTTTCTGCATTATCAAATACCACTAGAGGTCATGGCCTGATTGACATTCTACAGGTTTCTGAGGGAAAAATGAGCTTCCTCTCTGAGCAATGTGTACTGTGATTTTATTCCAGAATGCATGGTTCCAAGTTTGTTAAGGAGCCATGTGATATTTATATGCATTATAATGAATTTATAAACAAATTATTAATTTGTTGTTTTAAAATAATGTGACCAGCATATGGGATATATTTTGCGGTGTAAAAATGGACGTGTCAAAGCTCTCTGGTGGACAAACTATATAATGGAGACACTGTTCTCACCTATGTTTGACATTAGTGCTGCCATTTCCTGTTACTGATCAGCCAGCATATGCACTGGTGCTGATGTGTCTGGGATTAGATTGTAGTTTGAACCACTCAGCCTGGTAACAGGAGTTTGATGGGGCTCAGTCCTGGGTCCCATCCTCTTCTCAGTACACACCCACATTCACGTGCATGACTTAGCTTTTCTTGCCATTCCTCCCATTTGACATTCAGGTGGAGGCATCACAGATCTAAATATCTGAGTGTATGTCAAGGCACCACACGAAACTCAACTTCTTTCAGGAGATAATACCCACGCCAAGACCTGTTTACACTGACAAAGGAAAGAGTGTTAACCCCACTGAACGTTCTAACTGCTAAATGTCAAATCTTAATGGGAGCACAAAATAAAGCCCAGCTTGTTTCATTTGGTGAAATGAAAAGGAAGCGATGGAGAATAACTCTGTGTGTGTGTGTGTGTGTGTGTGTGTGTGTGTGTGTGTGTGTGTGTGTGTGTGTGTGTGTGAGACAGGGAGCTGTCCATGTATGTGGTGCTGGTTTTAGTACAGTACTTTCCCACTTGCTGCCCATTTCGCCTTGCCTTTCAGCTCCTTTTCTCTAACATTTACCACCTCTCTCTCTCTCTTTCACCCACCGCATCTGTTCACACGCAGTGTATTTCTGTCCTCCAATATTCTGTCTCTCCCTCCCTCTGTTCCTTCTCAAGACATTAAATAAAAAACAAAGCCTCCTTTTCACAGAGTGCCTCTCATTTTCTGCGTTTTCCGCTCATTTCACTAAATTCTCTGTGACTAGCGTGATAAACAAGCACTCAGTGTGGAAGCGTCCCTGTGTTGCACTCTCCTACACACGGTGGTGGGTGGAAACAGGAGTCAGGAATCACTGTTGCAGCAGTGTTTTTTTTCTCCACAAATTCTCGCAGAAAAATGGATCAATAATGAACTGAGGTTTTGTTCTTACAATAATAATCAGCATCTATCACATCAAAGACCTCTTTAAGTTCTCTATTTCGTCTTGTTCTTTCTCTCTTAACCTCTGTTGTAAAGACGTATTCATAATGTAACTGATCTTCTTCTCCGCGCACCAGTTTTGAAGTTACAGCTCTTCTTGTTTTTTGCCATTTCATTTTCAATCGTTTCTATGCTATGTGATCCTAATGCACTGTGATGTGTTGACTGCTGCCAGCTGAAAGGCTTCATGCAGCATCAGAGGGAGGGACACTGAGGAGGACAGGAGGAGTGGATCCCTGTTCAAGCTCAAGAAATCCTTGCAGTAAGAAGAACAAACGCTCTATTTTTACCCTCCAAAAAACCTGAGGAGTATGCTGGAAAACTGCCAGCACAGTAACTTTACACAGCAGGGTGCATATAGGCTACCTGCATGTATGCAAGGACCCACAAGGATTTCAATACACACTCTTAACAAAGTTCTCCTGGCTACCATCAGAAAATGGTTCTCTCCAATCATGTTTTCACTAGTTTTCTAAACTAAAGACTTGAATCTTGGTTAAGAAAGATAATTCACTCAAGGTTACATTATCATTAATATTATAATTACGGCATTAATAAAGCCCAGCTGACTTTACTGACTAGATTCAGGGGGTCAATGTTATGGGGTCTATATATATA
>JAPMOB010242047.1:0-47548 GCA_029875015.1 Lepomis gibbosus
AACTACAGACTTTTATTAACAGATACACAGCGACCTGCGCTGCACGTTTACAACCAGACTGAAACTTACTGCTAATATATGTCACCGCTAACTTTCACCGTCACGTTCTTCCGCTCTCTCTCTCTCTCTCTCTCTCTCGCTCGTCCTCACCTTTTTATATACAGTCTATGGTCCTCACACACACAGGCAGAAAGCTGCCGAGCGTCGAACTGTCACCGTGTTTGCAGTGTGCGACTTAAAATCAGTACTTGCGCATTTATATTAGGCTAATGATTGTGTGACATTTTGGGGTGGTTATTCATTCCACAGCAGTGACGAATAAAGGGGGACACTGGTCTCTCTGCTGTGTGCGCTCCGCAGACGGTCCAGGCGCTGCGCTTCCGCGAGTTCCGCCTTTTGCCTTCTGTCAACATTAACGTTATCAATTAACATTTATATCCAGTCCTGATCGGGAGGTAACATCCGATTCTGATCGAGTCTGAAACAACGTGATCGGCCCGATTTCCGATCTCGTGATTGGATCTGGACATCCCTTATTTGGACTCTTGCTCAAAGACTTGAGACTTGACTTGGACTCTTGCTCAAAGACTTGAGACTTGACTTGGACTCTTGCTCAAAGACTTGTGAGAATCTCTGTGAGAAGTCCACCATCTGATAGGCAGATTTCCAGTACATTGAACTACCTGGGTCACTCACTGAGCCAACACTGAGGTTTGATTGAAATGAATGAATTCATCAATGTCCAGGCTTTTCAGACATATGGACAAATCTTGAAATGTGACCTGGGAATTCTCCAGGAAAAGACTTTTAGGACGCACCCAGCAGTTGTCCCTACAGTATGCAGTTCTCAGTTCAGCTGGTGCAAGTTTGACGTGGGTCTTTAACTCAGTCATCTCTGTCTCTTGTCTAGTCCTCTGGAGAATGCAGACATTGATCCCACTACCTCTTACATGCTAAGCGAGTGAACATTTTTTCATAAGGATTAATAAGGCAATTTTGACAAGGGCCAAATTATGATAGCTAGATGACTGGATCACAGCATCACCAAAATGCAGTTCTTGTGGGGTGTTATGGTCTGCCGTGGTCAGTACTTATCAAAAGTGGTCGAAGGAAGGAAAAGCGGTGAACCAGTGAAAGGGTCATGGCTGGCCTAGGCTTATTGATGCACGTTGGAAGTGAAGGCTGACCCGTGGTGTCCGATCCAACAGAAGAGCTACTTTAGGTTGCTGAAAAAGTTAATGCTGGTTCTGATAGAAAGATATCAGAACAGACAGTGCAGTGCAGGTTGTTGCTAATGGTGCTGCATGGCCATAGACCAGTCAGGGTGTGCATGCTGACCTCTGTCCACTGCTGAAGCTGTTACAATGGGCACGTAAGCATCAGAACTGAATCAAGGAGCAATGGAAGAAGGTGGCCTGGTCTGATAATTTACATTTTCTTTTACATTCTGTGGATGGCTGGGTACCTAGGGAAAACATAGCACTAGTATGCACTATGGGAAGAAGGCAAGCCGGCGGAGGCAGTGAGATGCTTTAGGCAATGTTCTGCTGGGAAATATTGGGTCCTGCCATTCGTGTCAATGTTATTTTGAGACGTACGACCTACCTAAGCATTGTTGCAGTCCATGTACACCTTTTAATTGTAAAGGCAGTAGCCTCTTTCAGCAGGAAAATGCAACCCGCCTAAAAGCAAAAATGGTTCAGAAATAATTTGGACTTGAAGGATCTGTTGCTAACATCTTGGTGTAAGATACCGCAGCACACTTTCAGAGCTAATGGAGTCCTTGCCTCGATGGGTCAGAGCTATAAGCAAAAGGCGGACCTACACTATATTAGGCAGGTGGTCATAATGTTATGGCTGATCAGTATGGCATGCAGTTTTCTTTTCAGCTGGCGCAAGAAGTCTCACCATGGTCTTAACTCAATCATCTTTTTCTCTGATCACAAACACAGAGGGAATTAAAGTCCTCTGGAGAATGCAGGCATCAATCTCATTACCTCTCGTATGCAAAGCGCTCGTTCCCTGTGCAAAAAGCTAGGTCCTAACCTGCTGGTGCAAAAAATCTAAAGGTGGTCTTTCATTCAGTTGTTTTCAACAACAGACGAGATTGCCAAGTGGTTAAGCCGAAGGAATGCTAATCCATTGTGCTATGCAAGGATGGTTTGAATCCCGTGCTCGTCTCACGCAAGTTTACTTTAGTCTGCCATGTTTACCTGTCAACAATGCAACTACCTCCATTTTAACAACCACCTTTCAAACAATGAGATCAGTTTCTTGTTGTTAAGTGAATCCACCAATGGTACAATAATACATTTCTAGACAATTAATAACTAATCCTGCAATAAATCCTTTCTTAGGGAAGCCTTATGAGAGAGGAGTTTATTAAACTGTATTGTATTATTTGAATTAGTATGTTTGTGGTGTGGGTAATTGCTTAACATTATAAGTTTTTTCTGCTATTTTATATACCACTTTTACACAAGTCACCACCCAAGTCAAGTTTCTGTAGAAGAATTAGAAATGACTTAGCTTCAGTGGCCTTACCAGTTGAGGCAAGGGAAGGAAACACAAACAGCAAGAAGGACAGAAGGGATGGGGAATGCAGAAGAATGTTTTGTGATGTACAGATTCCTGAGATCACATGTAAGCAGTGGCTGCATGTGTGAAAGAGCTCTTTGTCTGCAGCCCAGGTTCTTGGGTTCAGCTAATCAAATGGATTAAAAACGGCTTTGAAAGTCCGCCCATCAAAATTGGCCTATACGCACAAAAACAAACACACTGTAGTTGCTGCAGCCGTCCGCGTTCATTCAGGTGCCTATTTGTGTTTGTGCATGTGTGGGTCCATGTGAGTGTCTGCATACCAGTGCACTGGACTGTATGACTCTTGTGTTCTGATCGGTGTGTGAGACCTATAAACGTGGGTCCATTTGTACACATGTTTAATTTCATGAGAGCATATAAAGCAAAAATGCCCCTCAAATGCAGATTGGAGGAAGGATAAGAAGACAGCGTGGACTGAAAATTACATTGTGCTGTTCCTTTCCTGACCCAACACATCAGTGCTACAGTCCAATATGCTGTATGTAACGGTTTTCTGGTATTTTAATAAAACCCAGATCTCATTAAACTCTGTCCCTTCCGATGCTTTCAAGTGCAGCATCTGTTTGTATTGTTATGTCAAATCTAATCAGTGGGTATTATGCACAGCTAAATGATGTAAATTGAAATGTTTCAGGATGTTTTCGGAAAGGCTTCTGCTCCACCTTGATTAATTTATATTTGAAACAAAACACTTGGGGATTTTGTACCATCTCCAAACAAACCAGTAATAAACTAGATTAATACCCAGCAGAGGTTCATTCTCACTTTAGCTATTGATGTGGGAAGGATTTCTGTTGTTTTAGGACACTTTTGGAAAAGCTGCAAAAAGCTTCAAAAAATATGGGAGGATTACTGGCACTCTTTGTAAACTAAGAAGTCAGAGCATGGCAGAAGAAGAGCTCTGGCTTATCAGTGAGGATGCAGACTTGTAGCACTGCTCCTGATCCTGAGGCTTGATTCCCAAACTGGGAAACACTTAGACTTTCCAGTCAATACTCCACATGCACTTGCGTGTGTGTTTGTATTTTATTTCCACTGTGTTGAGGAGTTTCCACTGAGTGTTTGCTTAAGTGAAGAAAAGGTCAAATTGTACAGGACTCAACTTACCCTCGTGTTTCAGTCATGGGATTGCAGATGTTTTCGTCTTTTTGCTGCTCTCATTAAATTCGGTTGTGTTTTTACATGCTTAACACCCACAAAAGTGCATGTATACAAGCATGCAAACACACACAAACACCACTCAATGCCCTGTGCTCCCAGGTGGCCAGCTAACTGCCTGGAAGTGATAAAGTTGGGAAGCCCCTTTATACAATGAAAAGAGGAAAAATAAGCTTTTTTTATCCAAGAGATGGGCAGATACAGCACCACATCATGAAGGCCTCAGTGGAGATCACACACATACAAATATATCATCCCAATGAGAGGTTAAAAATAGTGCTCTGTTTACTGACACAGCTCTCAAATGGCTGCAAATTAGATAAGATAAAGACAAATACATTAAACTGAGCTTGTGTTTGTCTGTATGATACACTAAAAAGCAAAAATTTTCCTTCCTTTTGTCATCACCATGGATAAGATTTACAAAATTCTGTCTTTACATTGTGTCTTGACTACTGTGTCTGTGTCTAATCAACCACAATGTTTATGCTTTGAGCTTTGCGCAATGGGATGATTCATAGTTGATTGCAATTTAATGTTTTTTTCCCATGTTTATTTCCAGTATATGATGCAAGACTGCCATAATGAAACCCTGCAGGCTCCACAAGATACAATTTTCACATGTTCTCACTTTCACTTTCTGTCTGTCTCCCTATTACTGCATCAGGAAACGTAAACATGTAACCATACTTTTTCTGTTTACTTGTATGTATCTCTGGTCTGCAGATGTGAGTACTTGTTGGTAGGGATTTATCTACACAGCTTTTGGATGTCAACCTGACAGAATGCAGAGAGCAAAGAAGGGGGTAACCAGATAACTGGATCTAAACTATTGTCTTGGCTTTGTCTCCTTGGTTGACTGCGATGGCCTTTCTGTAGACCATGTAAACTCTGTGGATAAATACTGCAATGCATTATGATTAAAGAAAGTTTTGTTTCCAGGCTAGGAAACAGGAGGAAAAGGACTTTAAATATGATAAAACAAGTGAATGAATGAATATATCGTCTAAGGTCCTCTAATTTGGAAAATGCGTCATACTCCCTCCAGATGTCTCTAATGACGAACAAGCTAAATTCAAAAATGAAGATATGGCATCTGGCGTCTATTGACCAGCTCTGTCCTCTTTGTTGAAGTACGATGGCTAATGACTTAAGCTCCTGTTCTTGGCTTAAATGGGCAATTCAGCATCAACAGAAATAATATTCCGATTATTCTAATAGACAAGCATTTAGCAATTGCAGAGGTACACATGAGCATATTACAGCGCACAATCACACATGTTGAGAACAAAGAAGCAAGAGATGCGAAAGGGCTAGAAAGCACTCATTACACATGAAAAACCGAGACCCTGACAAACCCACAGTGGTATGCATGAACATGACTCTTAAGCACTTGTGCAATAACACACACTGTACACACAAACATGCATTTAATGACAGACACTCAGCTGTGGGCTTTGGGGGCCTTTGGAGGCGCCAGATGGGACAATCTGCTATAATTGAAATAATCTGGCAAGACATCCAGAGATAGTGATGCAGCACTGTGGGTTAGAATTCAAAGTGAGAGCAATAAAGTATCATAAAGTTTGTCACTCTTGAGCCAATTTGGCCTGCATTCTCCATAGATTCCACTGAGCTTCATACCCTTTTCTCATTCATCTCATACTGCATAGTCTCCCTTTGTTTTTTGTTCCACACGTGTAAACAATGCCAAAGGCTTTGGTTACCACTGGCTTTGTCTTCAGTTGCCACTATCAAAGATGTCACTAATACTGTGGATGCTCTAAGCTATGTCTCTTCTGCAACCAATTCTACCAGGAAATCTGTTCCCTGGCTCGTGTCCCTGTGGTCCCAGCAGCTCCCAGGGCCTCACTGTGTCCAGCTGGCATGGTTTAGGGAACTGGGACAGCTGGGATCCTTGACCACCCGGATTACAGCAACCCACTCACCATAATCAACAGCCCATCAAGACAAAAAGTTTTCCACCTCCAACTCCACAGAAATCTCTCCAAGTTCCCAGCCATCACTCCAATTGTTGCTTCATACTTGGACATAAAACAGAGCTTTTCTCAAATCCTTGACTTTCTATAACTACTTCCTCCAGTAAGTGAGTGGTTTGGATATATCACTGATTTGACTGTTAAACCTTATACCTGGCCATTAGGAGTTGAGAGAAGTGTCCTCCTTGATATCCAGTATGAGAATGTTTAGGCTGAGAGCAGGTTTTGGCATCCAAATTATGTATCCTCGGTGGATATGGTTCCTTCAATGTGCAGTGTGATCACAGCGTGGCTATGGATCTGAGAATCAAAAACAGGAAAAGGCTTTCAGCAGTAACACACCAGTCCAAATCTGAGAAGCATGTGGCATGAAAAAAATGTCATCTCTCGACAGTGATGATTTTTAAAACCTTCAAGCTGGGATGTAGCACACCGTAGTTAACCATCTGTGTGGGTGTTTTGTGGGTAAAAAAGAAAGTCCTGAATTGGATAGCCCCTTGCAAACAAGCTAGCTTCATATATGTCCTCACTTCTGGACTTTCAAACATTGGTTATGTAAATGGCAGATATAACAGGGCTGTCACAGATATATCTGCAATGCTTAAGCAATATCTGTCATGTCTACATACCAGTGGTTTGAAAATAATGATATCAAGGAAGACGAGAGTTCTCAGTTCTCTCTGCAACAGTGCTGGGTTTTAAAACTTGCTTTGCAATTCAAGCCCAAATCAATGTACATCATGAGTACAAGGGCTGCTCTCATAAATTGAATTATTTCCCAGATATAATCCTAATGTATATCCTACAGTTCAGCAGTGTTCACGCATAGAAAAAACACATTCCTGTAGGCTCACATGCTGTTTATAAATGTTTTGTGGACATTTATACTGTAAACGAACAAAAATGCAGTGAGGGAGACTGATTCTCTGATTATTAATGTAGTAATAGTGCAGCTAAAAGGTGGCAAAAATCACTGAAAAAAATGTATAGGCAGTATATCAGAAAAACTCAATTTGATAGCTATCACTTCATACTATTAATGAAGCTTGTAGCTCAAGTTATCCAATAATTTCACTGGGGTTTCTTTGTTGGTTTTTCTGATCAGCCAGTAATCATCATAGCAGAATAATATTTAAACGACTTTACCTGTTTGGTCTCTCTGATATCATTGCAGTTTATGATGCGTTGCAAAAAATGCACTGAACTGTTTATGAACACATGAGAACAATAGTTGTAGATAGAGAATGCTCCAATTATTTATGTTGTTGTTGCTGCTTAATGTCCTCAATTATCTTTTCACCAAAACACACAGTCATTTCATACACACTACTCAATCATGGTCCATCAGTCCATCATGGAGTCATGAGGTTTGCATACTTGCCCTGGTTTGTCCTGGAGGTGGTCACACATGGGCAGAGAGCATAGATATGGTGACCCAGGGCCCCTGTTTGGCATGGCTAGGGGCCTCCTTGTGCAGACTAGCAGACTCCTGCCTTTGTATTGTGCTGCCCTATGAGAAAGCCTAACAGCCAGGGTCTGAATGTTAACCCCACACGCTAATGGTAAACACCAGCCAAATGCCAAACAAACAAAAGCAAAACAAGAAAAGAGCTCCTATATGATCTCTGTAATGAGCCCCTTTCCCTCTGTCTTTCTCCTTCACTCTATCTCCTTGTGTCCCCTGGAAAGCCTCAGCCGTTAGTGTGCTAATTTAACATTGGAACATCAAATGAGAGGCCAGCACCAGCAGCAACCCGGAGTTCATTCAGATGTCTGATGAAAATGCAACTCAGCTTTGTTTACATATTCATTCAGGATCATTTGGCTACAAACCATTTGATTTTCTCCATGTTGGGTTTCATTCTCCATTTCCCCACCATTTGTTGCATTTCTGAGAGCTTTGGGAGCAAATTGGACTTGAAATCCTGTCTCTACTTTTTGCCCATTTATACCCTCTCGGGACTCCTGTGTACGTAATAACACACAAATGAACAAAAACACAATGTAATACAGTCACATAGTAATGAATGTGTGGTTCCACAGGCACCAACACAGCTGCTATGGTTGTTAATAGTCCATGGCTCTGTTCTCTCTTTCACTCTGCCTCTGTCTAAACACACACACACATCTAATCCAGTGCCAGTGTAACCAAACCAAATCTTGGTTATGAGGTAGTCTGTGGCTGGACTCCATTAGTTTTGGCCCACATGGGGCCACCGTGTTCCAGCCTTGACCAGCAACACTGGTTCACTAACCTCTAGATCTCTGATGCCTTGTGGATTTGCACTCATCGACAAGAGTAACCACACTCTCTTAACATTCCAGTGTTTGACTGTAAGCGAGCCTAATCCTGTAAACCCTAATAGATATTATCACTTTACTCTGAAAACCACACGGCATTTAATTAAAACTGGCTGCTCTGATCGTGAAGCCAAATAGTGGTGTATTGAAGAGAAGCAAGAAGAACTTGTTTTTAATGGTGTAGTTAATTATTAGCAAGGAAAAATCTTCAGGTGTTAACCAAGTAATACTTCATTATTAATGACAACATTGTGTGATGTTCTGTCTCTCCGCTTGTTGTTTTCCATTCAGAACTTTTAACTGGCTCTTGTCTTTCTTCCTCCCAGTGTTTTTCTGATGACTACGCCTGCTGTTTTAGAGCTCTGCTTTTCATTGGCTTTATGAGACCAACTGTAAATTCCTGAGTGTGTTGTGTCTCACAGTAGACTCTATCCAGGTTTTCCTTCACCCCACTGAATTCTGCCTCCCTAAACTTAACTGCCTGGTCAGATTTTACCCTGGCACACCTTTTAGGCTTTCAGTTTGGCTTGTGAAAACCTGGACCACTAATTATGAGGTGATAATCACTGAGTACAGCTGATGAGGGGCTTGCTGGTTGCAGTGAAGGAAGCAAGGCTCCTTTGCTGGTCATTTCCCTCAAAAGGTGTGTGGCTTAATGAGCTCCAAAAGACTCAATGTGTTTAACAGACACAATGAAAAGACAGCATAAATAATTTTGAGTAGAATTTCTTTACATTGTTTTTCTGTATTTTATCAATAAGTAGAAATTAGGTATTGACATTCTCCACAAGAAAAAACTTTGGTGGAGTAAAAAGACAAATAAAGAGGAAACAGAGTTAAAATATTTAGTGGTCTGGCAACAACTTCTGCATGTAATTCGGATTAAATATTCCACAAGAAAGCATAGGGCACTTCGGCAAAAGACATAAGTATTTCTGGTGTCACCAGAAGCCTGAGCACAGAGGCGAGCAAGTGTGAGTTAATAAGTTGTATGTTTTTCTCCTTGAGCATTTGCATGTGTTTGTGGCCTGAGTGGACCGGCACGTGAGCAGTGGAGACGGAATTGAGGAAATGCAAAGGAACAGAGCCAGACATGGTCACTGAGAAAATGGAATAATATAGTGAGGTAGGGGGTGTTTGCGATACGCTGGCTGAAGGAGGCACTTTAGACATCTGTTAATGATTTTGCAGATGTGTGTTGGGGACAGAGAGGGGAGAGTTTCACTGTAACAACAGAAGCTGCATTGTGCTTTGTCTAATTTAGGTGCATTATGTTCTTTTTTCTTTACTCAGGAGCTCCAAGTGTTGGCCCGCAGTGCTTACTGAATGGTTACCATCACTCAGAGTGAAATGTTGATATCAGCATGCAAGGCGGTGTGCATAAATGGGCTTTTGTGCACACACAAGTGCACGGGCACACGCACAAACATAAAGTAATCTCTCATATAGAGGTTATGCCAGAAATGCCTCAGGTATGTCCTGTAACCCTTTAATCTTGCTGCCATAGCTTCTGTCTAACAGAAGATATTAGAATGTAACCATAGCTGCTACAGACAAGGGACATCTCCTTAAAAAGGGTTGGCCTTTGCTGAAGGATCAATAGGATTGTAAAGCTGGATATTTCAGGCTGGGTTTTAGTATGGGAAAGATACCATACTGAACCATTAAACCAGAGGAAGAGCCCATGAATGGCATTCCACTATCAATGAACTGAAATCGGCCCCTCTCTTTACTGCATGATCCAGAGAGGAGGAGAAAGGGAAAGCATGAATGAAAGAGGTATAGAAAGAGAGGCAAAGAGCAGGGGTGGAGGGTGAATGAATGTCATAGACGGAGATGGTGGTGGGAGGGGATGGGAGGCTTTGGAGAATGATGGGACTGAACAGTTGAAGGGTTGACGGGTTTGGGCCCGATAGCTCGCTGTGCATCACTGATCCCAGTCCACTCTCAGTCCATACACACACTCATCCCCCTATTCTAACTCTGGCATTCAGAAACACTTTGCCACCGGAAAGGTCAGAGCCCCATTAAGAGAGCATATTGTTGCTATTTTGTGTTTGTTGTGGGGATATTAAGTGGACAGGGCAGCCTGGTAATAGAAAGAATTTGCTTCTGCAGCCCCATTCTCTACCAATTCAGACTCCAATAGTTCCCACTTCAGTAGCCACTGCTCCCACACACTCAGGCTTTGATAATTGTCTAGACAGAGGCAGTTTGTGTGTCCATATGGAAAGTTAGTTCCCTCTGTTTTCACCATACTTGTAATTTCATTAAGTATACTTAAAACATAAAGAAGCAAACAAAATATTGGCCCAATATTTCACCTTAAATGAGTGTGTTCGTATCTCTATGAATGCGCATGAATATGTGCTGGCATTCACATACATATGTGCTGATGTTATGCTTCAGTGTTTATTGCCACAGGTGCATGCTGCAGTGTAGTCCACGACTTTGAAGATGCCAGATCAGGAAGTCAGGAGAAGTAGGAGGGGTTCTGATGAAAGAGAAGTGGAGAACGAGTGAAAGGTGCAGGTGAATGTTTTACTTACACCAGATGGAATTGACCATTGTTGAGCCCTAGATCACACTTGTTCCAACAGTAAAAAAATACATATTAGCATATGGCTGCAGACATTTCTATCAACATTAATGGAGAACAGCTCCTTTACAGCTCTCAGTACTGCAGGACTGACTCGTGTCCTGTTCTGTCCTCAGTTATTAGTGTGTCCAATATTATTTCTGTTTGGACGGTAGCTCTGCTGTTAGACCCCCATGCTCTGAAACCCCCTAATAGCAGTTCAATTGTGAAGGGAAACAGATGCAGCAATTAGACTCCTATTGGGTCTAGGTAGAGCTGTCAAAGCCCTGTCAAAATGTATTTGAGGCTATAATCAAAGTCATAACAGTCAAAAAATCAATAGTGCTTCCAGTACATCAGTATTTATAGTTCACAGACTGTGTTCTTCATATATCTTGAAATGTAGCCCAAAACCTCTCCTCCCGGGTAGGTCTGTTGCAGCATGGTGACTGGCACCAGGAAGTGATTGGGCGTGACACAGGAAGCCCTATTTTAGTTTTTGGTTTGTGCTCAATAGTGCTGTTTGAATAAGGGAACAGAAATACATCCACCTCTAAGGACCAGTGTCAGGAAATGCTGCACAATGACACCATATATTAGCCATTTTTATCTAAAATTGCATTGCATTCTCAAGAAATGTCAACAAGATTTGCTATATACTGTAAATACCAGCTTAAAAAGTCTATGATTCATGGCATCAGTGGTGGCATACATGTGGCATTTGTGTGTTCACAGGTTCGTGCATGTGTATGTCTGCCTATAATTACACCGTATCTCGCTGTTTGTTTAAAAGTGCAGATATAAGGTTAACATCCCCAGATTTTGAGAGTTAAGGACTTTGATTGCAATCTATGCTCAGCCTGAAACGCTTGTTAGCCTGTGGTGGACATAAACAAGAATGCTGTAACTTAAGCTGCAACATTCACTGGAAAACAGTGATGTCATTTCCCAGACCCAATACTTTGGCTTTTTAGTAATTTTTCACTTTCACTCGCACCCCACTGGACTCTCTGGATCGTGGTCTCTGTGGTTAAGTTTAACATAGCTATGGCTGCTGGCACCAGCCAGTGAGGCCTCTGCTGGGTTTCCTGGTTTTCTTTTATACCTAATTGCTCACCACATATGTGACAAATGACGCCAGATGCCACAATTGAAAAAAATCCAGCTCTCTAAGATTTATAGGCTCCAGAGAACCAGTTGGCCCTTATTTATAGAAGCATTTTTACTAGACCTGGCCCCAGGGAGTGGAGAGTGACTGGATCAAGTGCCAATACAGTCTGTGGCACGTGTGATCCATTAAGTATACTGGGGTAATTCAGTCAGGTATGCGGAGCAGCAGGTTATACTACGTGATTGTGTATGTGTGAGTGTGAATAGAAAGGAAAGTAGAGGAGGAACAAATCCATACATTTCTTTAGAACATATTACTTGACAAGGTGCAACAGCTACAATGAAAATAGTATTGATTTCTGCATAAATACATTTAAAGCACTGGTAAAGCCATGCTTAAACTAAAGTGCTTGATCGATGTTCAACATCTGAAACCCCCTCTTCCCACACCTTTCTTTTCTGATGGGGCAGATAATTCTAGTAATTTCTTTGAAACTGGCAATCTAACAATCACACCCACTTTTCAGAAAAAGTGCAACAGTGCAAATGCCTTCAGGGAAAGTAAAAATGTACGCTATGCAGAGAGATAACTGTCACTAAGATTTCTACCTCCTCCCCATTTTGTAATTTTGCTTAACTCTGCTCTTCTATAATGAGAAGTCAACACACAGACACAACCATGAATGCATACAGAAAAACAACACACCTGGAACCTTTTAATAGTGTCAGTGGCAAACATGCTCTTTCTGAAACTCAGTGCTGTGCAGGCGTTGGATAGTCACATCCAACAAGTGGACAGCTTTATTGCTCCATGTGTCTGTTATTCTGTCAAAGTGCTCCTTATTTCTCAGTTTACTGTAAGTATAGCCTGAAGTTAAGCTTTTTAGTATCCAGAAAAATAAGAAGGAAACACGTGATCTCTGTTCACATACACAACAAACAAAAGCTCAGATCTGCTCCTGATTCTACCTCATCTACCTGGTGAGGAGCCTTAACCAGGTGCAATGTTTGAACTGCAGGGTGGTGCGTTTGATGCTTCTCTCTAGTTTCCCTTATCCTGTCTCAGCTCCCCTTGGTATGCAGGCCAGGGGTACTTGGCATCCACAGCTTGAGAATGCAGCCCAGATGAGACCTACTTTACTACCTGTCTGCTGTGCTCTGCTTACAGGAAATTAGGGAGGGAAAAAACAAGACTTACATTCAGGGACACGATTTGGCCATTTTAATTTGAAGTTTATTGTTTATGAACTAATATGACTGGGTTGAACTTGAATGACAGATAGGCCATGAGGTGTCATTTTCCACTTACTTAAAGGGTAACTTCAGTATTTTTCAACCTCAACCTTATTCTTGTTTGTCTATGTCTATGTCACTAAGTCTTTGTGATTTGTTATTACAAGTGGAAAGGATTCTGACAGAGAAAGACATCTTTTTGTTTAACAAGAAACTGTCGCTATATCACTCTGGTCAAAGCATCCAGATCAAGGCTGCAGGCCCGCTGTTGACTGCCATACGCTCAATACAGGTCCAATTTCTAAAAATGTTGTCCCAGTTAGTCACAGAGACACAAAAACATTGGAAAATAGGGGCCGTGTTAAAAAATACTAAAGGTACCCTTTAATGAAGAGTCTACAGAGCTGCTGATATGTGGTACGGTAAATAAACGGGCTGCATTTTCTGTTAAACAATGCTAGCAAATGTTTGTATGTGTGTGTTTTCGGAGTGCTAGGTCGATGGTACAGGTCAAAAAAAGAGAAACAGAATGCAAGTAATGATGGCAATTCCGGCAGCGTGATAAAAGCCTTCAGCACGGCCCTATATCACAGCACAGTAAATTGTCCCCCTTGGCCTCCTGCTTCTGCCAAGCAATCTTTTCTTCTTTCTTGTTCCATGTCGGTGGTGTTTATAAATCATAAACTCACCACACAGGCAGAGAAGTAGGACTGCTGTGCTCTATAGACACGCATCCTCTCTGCTCCCTGTGCGCCTACATATGGAAGTAACAAATTCACTCTCCTGAATGTTCCCAAAGTAACTTAATGTCCTAAATGGAAGCTTTTTTATGCCCAAAGCATGAAACAGCTTGGCGAAAATGGCATGTCTGTTTCTCCAAACAACAACCTGTTTTAAGTTTCAGACTCATACCATTGTGAGTGTGGTTTGTGAGACTTGTTTCTTATTTACTGGGGATCAAAGCTTATCCTAAACCTTAATGAGAGTATATAGTGGCCAAAACTTAAACCGGCGTTAAACTGCCTAAAATGCTAGTTGATGTTGCTGGAGTTGGTAATAAAACAGTTAATATCACCAGTGGATGACTTAAACACTGACATACAGGGACAGCACTATATGCCTGGTGGTCATCAAAAGGGATCCTAGTCTTCACAAGATTTCCTCTATTATCTTCTTTAAACAGGCTTCTTTCTGTTTTTTGTTCTCATTGAGGCTCTAAGTTTAGGGGGTGTAATTATTTATTGTTTCATAATGTTGCTGTTATGAAGTCCCTTGAGACTGGAACTTAAGTATTTTTTTTTAACTAGTTTGACATGGCACTATGGCTGCAGGGTTGGAAATGGGTGTTGTTCCGACTGTCAGTGCACAATCAGAAATATCTCAACAACCATTGGATCGACTGCCATGAAAGCTTGTACATACATTCATGTTCCCCAGTGGATAATGCCTACTGACTTCCCCAAAATTTTCTCTCTATTGCCACCATGAGGTTGATATTTGTGGGTTTTGAGTTAAATGTCTCTGTTGACTCTGTTAACTGTTGGATGGATCATGAAATTTAATACATACATTAGCCCATTTTACATCTGGCATTAAAATGCATTTTCGGTGATCAGATTTCAATTAGACAGTGCTTGACCAAGACGCACTGAGGACAGATTGTGAACAAATCAGCCAAACTACCTCTACAAGTGGCCAGGGATGCATTGTGACCAGACTAAACACAGGTGTAAATGCTAATGTATGTCAATCCACATACAACAGATGTGTGCATATCGAATCGTGTGGTCACTGGAGATTCAATTTAATACCAGGTGTAAATGTAATCAGGTTAAAATCATGCCAGATGTAAGTAGGGTCATTCATGTCCCCTTTAGGTTGAAAAAATAAGAAAGTAAGTGTTTGGAGTTTTGTCGTTTTTGACTGACACTCCAAATGGCTTTTCAGTCAAAGGGTTTTTACACAGGCAAGCTAGGGAAAAACAGTTGGCACCAGTCATTGATGCTGTGGAAAAGTGAAAGCTTATTGTAATTCCTTGTGCCTGGTCTGATTGTAAAAAAAAAGTTTTGGACCATGTCCGAGTGTTTGAGGGTGTTGACACTGGCACCAATCGCAGTTAACACACTACAGAATCAGCTTAGAAAGGGGGCCAAGCTGCAGCTGGAGAAGTACACTGGTCGGCCTCAAGAATTAAATTCCTCCATTGTGATGGAGCGATGATAGAGGAAGGGGTGGAGGAGTCAGTAGGCATCTGAAGGATGGCATAGAGAGAGAGACCACTGTTAATGTTACGCCATGTGTATTCAGGGGTGGAGGAAAAGAAGGGATTGAGAAATGAGACGTGACAAGTTATTCTGATAGATGACGGATATTCAAGGATATGGGCAAGGAAAGGCAATGATGGCTTTAGTATTTAGAGTTTATGACCCTTTAAAGTGTGACCTCACGTGAACCATTAACAACCCCGCAATGTGTGGGAAAAGCACACTCACACCCACACGCACACACATCTTTACACACACACCACACAAAGTTGTAAGAGTGATTGGCTCATTCCTGTTGTTTTTACCACAAGCCACAGGAAAGAGAACAAACACAAGAACACAAGGCTGCTATTGTGTTCTCCAGCCTCTGCCACAGATAAGGAAAGGATAACATGAGCAGTTATCAGACGAAAATAACTAAAGCCTACTAGGATTGATTGATTTCTTTTTTACTGTAATAACCCTGGACTGATATGAGAGACTCAACAGTACAGTACAGCACCAGCAGTGCTAAATGTCTTGCCTACTTCTCATGCCATACTATGAAAATAAAGGGAGAAAAAAATGTCCAAGACTTCTTCCACCCCATCACCCACTTAAGCCACAGCAAAGATCCTAAACCCGTTGACCCCGAGTGGGCCAAATACTGTGGAACCCTGTTTCAAGTCTATCCAAATAACAATAATCCTTTTTCATCATGTGTGTCTATTTTGCTGCTGGAGAGGTTTCAGAGAGAGGGGGGAAAAAATGTCCCAAACACATGGAAAAAGTTATGCCCGTTCACACACCCTGCAGTGCTATCATAAGACACATTGGCCTGCTGTGGTAGTCTCTCTGTGAAAAAACACAACCTGTTAAGTGCAATTAAAAATGATCCCTGGTTACTATTTTGCATAAATTATATCCATCCAAGGAAAGCAGTGAAGCCTTACATATATACAGCACTTTGCTAAATTTGATCAATGATCAGTCACTACTTGAGGGCACACATTTCTGTCTATTTGGACTATATGAGAAAGAGAAAACACAAAAAGAGTTTTCATCTCACCGGGCAGAGTAAAATGAAAAAAAAAAACAGTTTAAACAATGAGTTCATTCACGAAACATTGTAGAGGAAGTGGGGGAGACGTTTGACTCGGTAAGTGCAATCCTTTTCTGTTCCCTTTTTTCTTTATCTATGAAAAAAATTAAACAGGTGGATGCTGACATCACTACTATGTGGAGTAGTTCATATTGCATTTATATCTTTTTCTGCACAAATAAGAGTTTAACACTGGGGTCTGTGTTCAACAAATCTATGTTGAGTCAACCCATTAATGACTGTGACTTCATGGTAAAGTTTCTGTCACTCATCTACATTTATCGTTGGTAAAGTAAGAGCCCCACACAGGGCAGGCCTTGTGCTGCAGTAATGTAGACTGTTTACCTTCGGCCAACTCCGGCTAAGCTTATTAAATGACGTGTGTATGTTTGTGCATGTGCCTCCCTTTCCCTCTGCATGGTGTGTGCATGCCCGTCACTCAGCCTTCAGCTGGGCAAACCTGCAGGATTGCGTCACAGGCAGAGAAAAGAGCAGTCCTGTCCAGTAAACTAGTCTTTAATTGCTTTACAACTGGGAACACATTGCTGAGGAAACAAGGGGCTCATTGTGAGTGCGTGTTCATCTCAACACACCTCATATTTTCTGCAGAACACTGACCCCCACCAGCTCTGCATTTACAATACAACACAAAGGCAGCAATTAAAGTACTAAGTGTTTGCATGCACGGTCACATGCAGACACTCTTAACATGTGTGCCTGCGCTTCTATACACTGATCTATTCCAACAGCAGGTCAAGATGCTGTTACAGAGTGTGAGCACTAAGGATTAATGTGAAGTCAGTTTGCTTGCTGGTGGACAAAGTACAACATAGTGCTTCTGTGTTTCACTCTGAAAGCTATGCATGATGAGGTATTAAAAATGAGTGAGGTTGAAATGTGTGTGCATGTGTGTGTCTCATGATAGATCTGGGTTGGGTGGTGGTGGTGGTCTGGCTATGATGTAAACCAGATGTGTACTAGATGCAGACTATCGTACCAACTGGAGGGATAATGAAGCCTGTGCGTGTGTGTATGTTGGTACATGCAGAGCGCCAGCAAAGATTACAAATGCAATGTAATTTTGCGTTGCACAAACCACATTTGGCAGAGTGAAGATACTGTACTGGCTGGAATGAGCTCATGCTTCATATGAATGACCCATAAATCACATAGACTGCATATAGTCAGTGCTGTCACAGGGCTCAGTAGTTGGAGAATACTGATATTATCACTGCCATTTAAAAGCAGTTTTAGAGAAACTATGTCAAATCAGGATGATTCTTTTTAAACTGTTAACTCCCCAGAGCAACATGTATCATGTTTCAGTTGATGCAGAGATTTACAGAGGAATAATCATGAGATTTATTTTAAAACCACTTTTATCAGAAAGGCCACCTGTGATCCAACTGTTAAGAATGAGCTGAAATTCTTTGCAGAGTTTCTGAATTAGCAAAATTGAATAAACCTATCTGCCGAGTACACCGGGTTCACTGTGCCGGCACAGACATTGGTGTGTAAGTGATCTAAGTGATGTGTCCTGTCTTAGTTACATTTTCAGAAAACACTGTTGGAGAAGAAACAATAGACTCATTCAAGGATGGCATGAATGAATTGGGACAGATAAAGAAGTGTAGTGTGTGTCGTGTATATGTACAGCCTATATTTGGAGTCCATGCTTTGACCTCATCACTCTCCGCCAAACCAATCTTCTCTGTGTGGGCTGGGCACCAGCTGTTGTGTGGCTGTTCTTCTACTGGGCGCCTCCAACCACCGAGGACAATTTTCTGTTTGGAGAATTAAGATGAAGAAATCTAAACTCAGTAATTCACCAGCATGCCAAACCTGGCTAGGAAACACTATACATCATTAATAATTAACTTATGTATATAGGATTAGTCACTTCTTAAATCTTATGTAGCATCAATAACAAGCAGATGAACAGCACATTGACTTGGGCTTAAGGTTAGTGATGAATGGAGCTGTATTATAGCAGCAGCATGATCTGTAGATCATTGGCAATTTAGATCTAATCATGACAGTCACATGGAGGCTTTTAAAAGACTTCTCTAATGAATGGCTGAATAGGAAGTGTATGAAGGAAATGTAAACGTACACCTATCCTGTGACGAAGACATGCAAACATTACCTGAAGATGATACTACAAGAAAGTAATTATGTGACTGGGCTGTGTGCAAGACAACAATTGTGTTATTATTTACATTTAAATTTACTCATTTGGCAGACGCTTTTACCCAAAGCGACTTACATTTGAGGATATACAAGCATCAACAAAGCACCAATAGAGCAAATGATCTGCAAGTGACAATAGATACTAGTAAGAGCAGCAATAAATACTCCTGTAAGACCTGTAAGTCCTGTATTTCTCTATTTATAATCACTAACATTTCCAATATATAATAATAGCCTCTACTAGTCAGTAGCAGATAAGCCATTAGTGAGAGAGCCAATAGAATCCCCTCCCATACACACACATATCACTGTGTGTAAATATACCAATGATCAATTCAGCCCATAAGTATAAATATTAGCATTAATATTTCACCACTTCAGAAATCAGCTGGATGAAAGTGTCACAATACATCATAAGGCACCTGTCAAACAACATCCAAAAGAAAAATGACCTCAGCTACTACCAGGAACGGACTTGGAATGAAAATAGGCCCAGGCTTCTGGCTCTGATCAACAGCAGCTCACTCAACTTGATTTGTTCCCTCTGAAATTTTCTGGTACTCTAAATGGCTACTACTAAGTTAATACCGCTGCAAATCAGTGCACAGAGAAGATGCAATGGCCTGAATGGAGCAGAAAGTTGCAGTCAGCAGCCCATTGCTTTGCTCTCAAGCAAATCTGTGGGGAAGCATTAATACACCTGAAAAAAAGCAGCCTTGTCTACTAACTTTGTCAAGCCCTCAAACACCTTCTGAACTGAATGATCAGGTGTTCGTCTTGACTTTGTCTGTTTATGGTTTTGTCTGTGAGAGCTCTGTCAGTTTGGTCCGTGTCTCAATGTTATGTTTCCTGTTTTAATTTGAAGTTGTTCCCAGTTCTGTCTTGATTACACATCATATGCCTCACCTGTAGATTTCCTCCCTTCTTGTTAGCCCTGCATTATAATGTCTGCTGTTCTATTCTGCTCTTGCTGGATCATTGTAGCTTGTGGTGCTCTGTCTCGTGTCATGTCATGTAATGTGGAGTTTCCTGCTTGTACCCTACCTGGATTTAATGTGTTTTTGTTTTTTGTTGGTGAAGAACTATACTTGCTCTGCCTTGGTGTCCTGCATTTTTGGTCCTCTACCTATTCCCATCACCAAAACCTGACGCATACAGGATGTGCCAATAGCAGAAGCAGCTGAAATGATTATTTATTGTAAGCTTTCCCTATTATGTAGCAATGTAACACACAATTGTTTGCTTTACTGTTACGAAGGTTATGATATGGTGACCCTAGTTCTGAAAGCAAAGGCGGAGCCCTCTACTGGACTCTATGGGTACTACCTCCTCCAATCCGACATGTGCGTGACGTATAAATAGCAGTGTCCCTACTGCCTCAGCATCCGACCGCCTCTTCAGCAGACGGTGTCAGAGCAGCAGGGCTCATCGGTAGAGGGCTCTGCCTGTGCTTATAGAACCAGCGTTACCATATTGTAACCTTTGCTCTATCTCACACAGGCTCCGCCCTCTACTGGACTCTATGGGTACAGTGGGTGGAACCCGATGACTGTCCGCCCTAGCCACGACAAGCCAAAGTCCACCATACCAACTCGGTCGGCCACAGGCCTGCCAAAGCCCTGACCACCACATCACCTAGTGACAAAATGGTGGGACACCCCTGAGAAGGCCGCTGGAACCGTTAGGGGCTTGGCCTGACCATTAACACCTGCACTACCCTGACTTCTCACTGAAACGTCAGGCACTGCTAGTGTATGTTCCCCCTCTACACCAAGTAGTCAACAGACCCTCACTTTGCAGATCCTAGGTCGCACTTGCAAGCTGGATCCCGCAGAGCCCGACCAAGAGATAGAAACGCACAAATGGGCACAGTAAGGGACAAGATGCCATTATGCAGATCTTTTCGACAGACACACCTTCTGAAAAAGGGTCGTATACACTTCCACACTTCAACACTTAGTGGGATGGAGTTGGTGGTGGGGAGTTAGCACTTAAGAATGTAATGTGTTTTTAATAAACAATTTAACATTCACAAACATCACCACAGTGTACACACAAGCAGCACATGTTACAACAGCGGCTTTGTGAACACAAGGCTGCAGGGCGAACCCTTAGCCTCACCCCAGGAGTTAATGTTAGCTCTTTGAAGAGAGAAGTTAACTTAGCGCATTAACTTGTAAAACATGTTTTACTCAAAAAAGGTTTAAAAGCCTTACCATAGTTGTACACAAGCAGCACATGTAAAACAATGGTGTCTTGAACACCAGACGGGGGGATTGTGATAGCATCAGCAGGCCTCTCTCCCTCCATACCTTCACTTGGTCAGTCGCTCCCTTCCCCAGCCTCAGGTCACCTGGCGGGGGGTGGGGGCCTGGACATGGGTCACATCACCCGGGTGCAAAGTTAATTTTCTAGTAGTGGCGACTCCATCTGTGGTGGTGGTGAATTCAGAGAGCAGTTTGCCGATACGTCACGCACGTATCGGTAGCGACGTCCTATTGGTCGGCTACGTGCACAATAAAATTTCAGTGGGCAAGTGCGTGTATGTGATTGGAGGAAGTAGTACCCATAGAGTCCAGTAGAGGGGGAGCCTGTGTGAGATAGAACTGCATTTCAATGTTGATGAAAATGACATTAAACATAATATTGTATAAAGAATATTAAGAAAAATCTGGAAGATGGTTTTGCTTCATTGATCTTTCTGCTGTCAGAATACTAAAGGAAGAATGTGAATAAAGTACAAAGTAGTAACGAATAAATGAATGAGCAGCCCAGTATCCTATAAATTACGCCTGTATGTAAAAGGTATGAGTGTATGGAGGTTGGTAAATGGGCATGTGGCAAGTCTGACTTTTAACATTAACATTCTTGTCTTATTGTTGCTTTATATTAACAAAAAACAGAGCTCCCTTCACTGCAACGCATCAATTTCTTGTACTTATTTGCGACCAAGTGTCAGAAACTATAATCAAGTGTTCAAAGGGCCACAGATATTAATAGACAACGACCAGCATTCTCATCTTTGCCTGATGAAACCTCCAGGAAGTTTACGCTCTTCTCCAGCTCACACTGGGACTGTTTCAGCAGCTACAGTTGTCACATTGTCATAGTCAAGATGCTGCTGCTGCCACCACAGACTCAATGAGGTGCCTCTCTGTCTCAAACACACATGCCCCCCCCTCTCTGTAACTCATTCATCTCCTTTCTCTCGTATCAAACACCTCAACAGGCGGTAAACGCTAGCGTACCTGACATGGAGTCACAACGACATCTAGAAGTGCTCCTGGACGTGCGGTTGCATAGACAAGAGGAATGCATTCATGTGTACACTCTAAAATGCCATTCCATTCCCACACCTAAATCTTTGAGTGCATATCCTCCTGGTCCTATTGTCCTATCACAGGAAGAAGGACCCTGTGACCCCTCTGAAAATCCTGTGTTTGTCCCCCTTATTTTAGGGTCTATAATGGCTCAATCAACAATGGTTACTTTTTGGTGTATTGTTTAAAAACACTCAGGGTTTTTTTCTCTATTTAATGGATATTGGCTAAGATGAGAGAAGTATTTCTCTCACACACATGACTAAATATGCAACAAAGTGCAAAAAAACATCTTTAGTTAATTATTACGAGTTTAACAATGAAGTTAATCTTCATCAAGACTGTTGGTGTGGTTTAATCAGATTTGATTGATAGTGACGTGCAATCTGTCATCAGATTCTTATTCAAATGTTGCTAAATCCTGATTGTTTAACAGAAGTATGTAACATCACGTTTATCCAACTGTGTGCTCACCATTGCCTCAAATGTTATCTTGATAGTGGGCTTCTTAGGGTCAATGTTTCTGTGCACTCCCTGAGAAATCTTGCTATCCCCCAAACCAATACAGAATACTCCCTTTGGTTGAAAACCACAAGTGAGTCTTTAATGCCCACAGAATGGAGAGAGTGGGTAATTTATCACCGTCCATCTTCAACTGTTGTAGATGGAGGCCTGATTTTACAGCTGGTGTCACATGTTAACAAGAAGATTTTATGGTTGAAGTAATGGAGGGTCACGCCACCTAGAAATGAATATACCGAGTGGCTTACCTGCTAATTGATTTTTGTGTGGTTTTAAGTAAAATGTACAAAATGTTTTTGCTTATTCACACCATACAGCTGAATTGCCTTGCTCTCTAGTGCTAGCATATCTTTGACACTTGGAATGATTTTTCTTTGTACATGTGCACCAACTCTCTCTGTCCCACCTTGGGAATAGGGAAATAAATGACTGTTCTCTATTCTCCTTGTCTATGCTTCTTTGTGAAGAATGGGTTGCTTCCCAGGTCACTACTGTAGGAAAGCATCAAGTGTCCTTCCCATTGCTAAGTAGCTGATGTCACTAAACTGGAATCCATCCATTTTCTCTACTTCTCTCTCTTTCATTATGCCTGTGCCCCTGTGTCTAAATCTGATTTTAAAAAAGGTGTGTCATGTAAAAGTCCCAGAGAAGACAAATGATCGCTGAAGTGGATTCATTAACTTTGTCGCTCATCACTGCAGGACAGTGCACAGAGACTCATGGCTCCCATCAGGCACTCTTGGCAAAGGTTAAAAACTGGACACAGGATCTATTTCACTTGGATCAGGAATACAATATCCGGAGTCCAAAACTATATAAAGATGAGGAATTTGTTGTATGATATTTTTGGTCACTTTCACTGCCTTGTATTCATTGTAAATGCCATGGTATTATAATAGCCAATGCTCAAGAGGCTACAGACTTTTAAAATGTCGCACAAATTTCATCTCAGATCTCCAGATATCAGAGTATGGAAGAAGTCAGGCTGCAGATAAGGACACGTAGTTGAAACTACTCACAGATGTAGCACAAGAGATATAAAGTCCACTATTGGCAGAATCATTATTCTACATAAGAAGAGAAAAAATGGAACAAACCCGGACTCATGAGAATTACAGCCACCAGAAACTGTTTTGGCTCACTGTTTAATCATTGAAACTGAAAATTACATTTCTGTCTTAAAGCAAATATATCATAAATAGATAAATCAAAAACAAACTAGTGTGTGGTAGTTTGTATTTGATTTATCATAGACTTAACCTGCTATCTACCAGCACCTCATTGTTGTTGCTGCGCTCGGGGAAGTTTTTGTTTTTCATATCATAGATATTGATTATTTTTGTGTCAGCTATTTTAGTATTTATTATTGTTTTGGTTGACTTGTTTGTTCTTTCATAACACCAATGTGATTCTATTTAATGTTCTAAATTATCACAAACAGTGAGAGGTGAGTGAGAGATTCAGAGATATCTCCCGTTTTTCCTTAGCATCTGGACACTGTTCTGGGGCAGACATCTGTTTAAAAATGTGCCAGTCATTTCTGTGAAAAATGGTATTTCAGTTCAGAGCTGTATGCCAGAATAGACAAAGATTTAGAATAGTTTCCTTTTTACTTTCTTCCCTTTTTTGTGAGGTGACAGTTTCTGGAGTGAAAGGATGAATCTTCAGCTGTGCAGCATAAACAGACGAAAGGAACATCACAAGGTTAAATTCCATATTATGCATAAAATAGAATAAGATGAAAAGATACAACGAGAAAGAGGAAGGTGTTTTTCAAAGGTTTTGTTCATCCTTATGTCAGCTAGAACACACATTGGTTGATAGACCTACCATCTATGTGGCTGTTGAAGCTCCCTCATGTCTGAAACACACATATTTGGAAACTCTTCCACAAATGTGTCTTTGCATATCGTGAAGCTGCGTGTTTTTCTTTCACACTGACCTGTAAATGAAGAGTAAATAAAGCGGAATAAATGCTGCATAGCCCACACACAGGTGAGAAGCCCACTGGCAACCAACCGTCTAAACAAAGAGGCCATCACGGCGCAATATGAAAGTAGTCACTACGTCAGTAAGTATCCAGCACCACCTATTGAGAATGTGCAAATGAAGTTCACTGTGCCACTCTTTGGAGTAACAGGACACTACCACCAGAAATGCCAGTAGATTTTTGGAGTATGACAAGTATGTTTCTAAAGGAGGTAAACGTTATTGTAATTATAATTTGCCTTTGTGATTTTGTGTGTCTGAGACAAGACATGGAGGGACAAAATTTTATAAATCCTTCGATCTAGCCTCCCTTTCACTAACGGCTTAGAGACATTTTTTCAGGCTCAACAAACATTAATTCAGATACTGATCAAACACTGATGCTCTCTTATTATACAAATTGAATTGATTTGCGTAATCCCCGGGGGCAAACCTTCTGAAAAACACAGGAGGCAGTTATGCATGAATTCAAGAACTACAAGGAAGTGCGGACAGACATAAGAAGGGGGTTGGGGTGTGGATCGCAACTGAAGCTGTGGCTGGGATTTTTAATGACTGACCGCAGTGAGGCAAGGAGGAGGTCCATTGTGTCCAGACCTACAGCGTCTTAGCTGGCTACAGCCACAGCCACGCACATGGCACTGAGTGCTGGGGCTGCGCTTTGATGTTCAGCTGCTCCCAGGGCAGATGGAGAAAGAAAAGGAGAGGGTAAAGAAATAAAATTGTTAAGGGATTAAAGAGACAAATTTAGATTGCTGGAGATCGGAGAGAAAGGGGACAGGCCAGAAGAGGGGATGACAAACAACTAAGGCAACATTAACATTAGAGCAGAGCTTTCTTTTGTTCTTTGAATCTGATTTGAAGGTGTGTGCTTATATGTTTGTGTTTATGTGTGCGAGAAAGATAAAAATAGTCCAACAGAACCAAATCATATTCTGCCCCCGCCACCCCCACTGCCTTGTGCAGAGTAGCCAGGATGCAGTTGGGGTGGGATATGCAAATAGAGGCAGTCTGTCTGCCTGCCCCTTCAGAGGCAGCAGAGCAGCACGCTGCTTCTTGCACACACAACGTCACTCATGCAGAGTGCAGAGGACTTGGAGGGCTGAGCCTAGTCAGCAGGTCTCACACACGTGTGTGTGCGTGTGTATGGAGCTGAAACTTTCCTAGAGACACACTCACACACTCCCGCCTTCTTTCCTCTGTCCTGCTCTCCTCTTTCTCCTTTCCCCTCCTTCAGCACACCTTTGTGTTGTTGTCCTTGCCCCTCTTCCTCTCCCCTCCCTCTTCAGCCTCTCTACTTTTCCCTCTGCTCCTCTGTCCTATGTGCTCAGACTGTAGTGAGTGTGCGAACTGAAGGCGTACAGGGTGAGATGCTGCAGATGCTACAGCTGTTTGGGCTCCATGTCTCCTTCAGGGCCCACTGAAGAAGATAAATCTGCACGTGAGCTGGGGAACTTCAACACAACTCTCTGAGAAACCTGCAACTCAACTCAAGACTCTAAGGAATTAAACTTTTAAAGATTTACTGAGAAAAAACAATGAGGACCAAGTTCTGTCAAGTGGTTGCACAAGTCTTTCTCTTAGGAGTGTTGCTATCTGTAGTGGACAGCAAAGGGACTTTCTATGGAGGCCATGTCAACCCTTTCTATGGAAGCAGATACAACCTGTACAAGGCTGGATTCAACCCTCACCATTCACCAAACAAACCCATGACCCGTCACAAGTAAGTGTATTGTTTTGGACATGTCAGAAGCGCTAATGCATGTTTTATTTCCCTTCCCATGGTACAAGGTATAGAATTCAAAAGGCATTCCAAGTAGCCAAAGTGCTTGCAAGCAGGAACCACCTCATACTGTATGTCCCCTGAGAAACACATGTCACCAGCAAGTTTCAGAAATATGGTTTTAGTTAGGGCATCGGCTTGGTAATAGATCCCTGAATTGACTCTCTGTTTCTCTGTTTCTCACCATCGGCCCTTTTCTGTGGTTCACACCTAAAACCATCTGTGGCTGGGGATAAACATTATAGAGCAACAATGACATGCTGCGTTATGAAAACAAAGCCGTCATTATGGTCTTTATAGTCCAGCGAATGGGGCACAGAGTTGATGACAAGAGTATTGATCCCTTACAGCCTCTGTGTGTGTGTGTGTGTGTGTGTGTGTGTGTGTGTGTGTGTGTGTGTGTGTGTGTGTGTGTGTGTGTGTTTTGGGAGGAGGTGCTCAGTTTGAGGCAAAACTATACAGTATAGCTGGTCACCCACTGCCAGAAGGGAGTGGTACAACTAATCTCCAATCAATATTAAGCAATAACATGGTGGGCTCAACTGAGTTTGCATTGAGATTGCTATTGAAAGCTTAGTTTTTCCCGTACCTTACTCACCCAGGATCAACAGGAAGAGGTGAGGGTTCTTCTGTTTTAAATCAGTGATGTATGGTCTATGTAAATACCCTGGACTGATATTGTCAGGACAGTCAAACCACATAAAAGGAATAAAAATCCCACACTGCGCATGCTATTTGAAAGCCATGAAGCTGTTAGATGAAACAGAGCGTTCTGGATATATTTTGCCTGGATAGAGGTGGCTGATGTTTGGCCTGCATGGCTCTTTTGGTTTTTCCTCCCTTTCCTCCTCTCTTTTGCTTGGCTTCCCCTGAGAGCTGTTATGTCTTTGGACAGCTCCCCAGCTACCTGCTGCTTCACTCAAACTGCCACAGAACACTGCTGACCGCCCAGCCCTCCTTAGTCTGCCATGTACCTTCAGCATCCCTCACGCTGAGTGCAACACTCACATTCAGTCTCCACCTTTGACTTTCTCACCTAACAAAATAACCTTCACCCATCCCTCACCTTACCTTCATGTCAGATCACATTTTTACTCTTCCAGTACTTGTTCTTAGCCAAAAATCATCACTTTCAGTCACAGTTTTGGGCAAAACTGAATTACTCATTACACACAAAAATGTAATGAGATGACATTGTTGTTTACCTTATAGTAATATGCAACTTTAACTGTTATTATAGTTTTGTCAATCTACAAAGCCCCATCAAAGGTGCCTTTAAACACATAGTCCCATATTTTGTTACTGAATATCAAACTGTAATATCGGTAATTACACAACTGGGTAGTGACAAATGTGATTACATTATACTGTAAGGCACCACAAGTAATGCCCAGCACTGCTCATGATCACATTTCTGCTGCCACGCTTTCAATATAAATCAATATAATTTCAGTGCTCTTAGTACTTTACTTTATTCTACTTAATAATCTTTTAAGCTTGTTTTTATTTTCAATTTTATTTTATTCTTTTGAAATCATATTTATGTCTTTTTGCCTTGCATTTCTTTTCTTAATGCCTTGTCCGTCTTATGCAAGCAAGAAGCTTATAGTCAGCTTAAACCTGCATTCTATTGAATGACCAGCAGGGAGCGACTCTTCTGGTTGCAAAAAGAAGTCAGGTTCCATTAGAAATAATGGTAAAATAACCCTACTTCTCAGCTGATTTATAATCTGTACATTTAGTTTTAAGACTGTTGTTCGCTAGACAAAATTATCATCGTGGTTGAAATGACAGTTAAGGCGAATTACAGATGCACCTGGCTAAGCAAGCTAGCTAGCTCCGCACGTAGCCGTTAGCTCCACCGTCTCGTCCAAATATGATCACACCCGGTGCCGCTGGTTGCAAAAAATCAACATGGCGGCGCCCTATTGGCCAAACTCGAGGCTTCAAAATGGCAGTCCACAAACTAACGGGTGACATCACGATGACTATGTCCACTTTACAGTCTATGGTCTTATGTAAAGTAGCCTACTTTGTTATGCCTTGTTGTCATAAACTTACCTTTTCTTTACTATATACCATGCATCAAATATTTTCCCATATCTCATACTTTAAAATTTGTCATTCATGTCTACTGCATGCTGGTGGCATATGACAGTGGCATCCATTTACTTTTTGACAGTGGTGCCAAAGAGGTTTATTTATATTCACCCATGCCAATTTATGCCAGGTTGTTTTCCAAGCCTGTATCCCAACATTGATAGATTAAACAGGCATTACAGACTATTCTATTCAAAACTAACTGATCAGATAGTCAGTAATTGCTTGTTGCTGGTAGCCACTGATCTCCCCCTACAAGTGTCAGTGTCCAACTATAGTGTTTATTATGTAAGGGTTGCTGACCCACCTTGGACACAGTGGGCCCCGGGGACGTGTCAGTATCAGACCACCACTACAGATATATGTGCTCAGTTGTTGTCAGCCTCACTGGTCAGTGGAAATAGAGACTTAAAAATAACACACGTGCTATAATGTGTGTGTGTGTGTGATATAGAGAGAATATGTGTGTTTGAGTGTGTGCATGTGGGTTTATGTTTGTTTATGTGCATTTTGTGAAGGATTTCACTCTTTTACAGCTTGTACAGTAAATGCAAACTCTGACTGACCACACAATCACATGGACAAAACACATGTTTCTAAGTGAGATATTTAAAAATTCTCAGCTGTTGGTGCATCATAGGCTTTCTTTTTTTCCTTCTTTTTGAATTATTGTCTGTGTTTTGGCAGCAGAGCAAGTGATTTGATTTCACAGCCATTCCTTTCACTCATTGCAACCAGTTGCTATAGCCCTCTAGTCACTGACTGTGCCATCTTAGACAGTTAAAATAATGTACCTGTCATGGTTAAAAATGGTGTAGAAAGTAATATTGGGCTGTGGCTAAAACCGTGCATGGATGGTTGACATGACATCTTCATCTCTAAGAGCAAATTATTTAAAAACAATTTAGAAATTGTGGTTATTAGTTGATATGCTTGTCAAGTGATGCCGTATAAAGGGCACTTTATTTGTTCTGTCTAACACACTCCTAACAGAATTGTTTAAGTCACAAAGTAAAAGAGCAAACATGAAAATGCACAAAATAATCCAAGACCCAAGAACCCGTCAATGTGAAATAGGTGCAGCACATGCCATAACTCCTTACTGATCAAATTAGAGACATATCAGGGGGCTTTTCGACAATGTATTGGACTAAGATCAAAGGGTAAAGGTCAGTGAGTCGGTAGAGGTTAGAGGTTATGGGCTGCTGTTGTAAGTTTGTGTTGAGTGTCCAGTGGAGGTCAAGAATGGAGCCAGTCTCCTGCTAAGGGTCACAGAGGCTGGGCAGTAAATTCCCAAGCTCCTGACCAACACACACATTTAATTTGTTGCTTTCACTGACCTTTCTGACAAAATGTTAAGGATTTTTGTTTTGTTTTTTACACACAGCGAATGTGGAGCTAAACCATTTAATAGGCAAATGCACTGTACAATGTTTTCGATGTCCAAATTGATGACTCCAAGCAAATTGTTTTACAGTGAAAATCAGATTTTTAAAGGTTTAGTTTGACATTTAGGGGAAATACGCCTTTTACTAGGGCAGCACTGTTTGTCATTGTAACTTGGTTTCGGCCATATCCATCCAATTCACCAATCTTCTATTCTGTCTAATCTGACTAAAACCTCTCAGTCCTCTGTGTCCTGCTGTTGATGTAGCACGTCTGATGCCGGTTTCAGACCAAACGCGATTTTCCGCCTCGCAGTCGCCGGCCCCGCCCACTTCGCGCCGCCCGACTGGAAATCGCGGCTCTACGCGTCTTTGCATTGACTTTGTATGTAAACTCACCGCCCCAAACGCTCGATTCGCATTTGGTGTGAAAGCACCATGAGCCTCTTTTGTCAAGCCGCAACTTTTAATCCTTGAAAGTCTAGGTCCTATGGAAAAGAGTGTTTGTTAAAAGCAGCTAAAAAATATTAAGTGACCATCCAAATCTAATATATCACATCACATACTGTTGAGAAAGGCTCTATTCCAAGTCTGAATATTTAGTTATTAGAGATGTTACAAATGTCAATTAGATTTATTTTTTTTATACAGGAACAGCTGTAACAACTGGTTTCACTACGGCTCTCTATAAATATTATGTAAAGCCCATCATTATCTGAAATCTTTTCTGTATTTTTATTGTAGTTTAATAGTTCTAGTTCCCTAGTTTCAAGATACCTATCATTTTTTAGAAGCACCCTGGTATTGTGATTAACCTGATACTTTTCAGTGTTGCTTTGGTTTGGTTTGTATCCCACTCCTGTGCAACACATTGCTGGTGATTTAATTCCAAACCATAACCAGTACAGCCTTACAAATTTCACAATTCTGTCTGAATACCCTTTTATTTCAAAAACAGAGAGCTATTCTTGCTCAAAGAAGATTATGCGCTTTGGAAAATGCCTGAGGATAAGTTACTGATGTGTTTCTTCGCTACCTGTGTTTGAGCCTCTTACTGTACTCCAGTAGAAAAATACAACACCACAAAACAACATAAAGAATACATGACTGTCCAATAAAACAACTTATGAAGTTATACAATTTTAACAACTGAAAATGATCTCTAATTAATTGAAACTAACAACAGAAGATTGTAAACTGTTTCCATTGCTGTTTTATTGCTGTAGTGAGAAGTACAGGCTGATAGATAATTTAAACATATGTAAAAATTATGGTCTGCCAGAGCTAGCAATGAATGACAATGAATCCCTTTGGTTGTACAGCTTGTAGTATCACGTCTTTCCTTTAACCCTAATCAGTAGCCACAAGAGCACCGTCAATCAACCCTGCCCCATTGGACCTTCAAGACCTGCCAGTTGGCTAGAAATAGGTTTCATTAAGAGCATATATGGAAAGAGATGGGCCCTGGAGGAGAGTTGTTAGCCCATAGACACGGTTGTTAAAGGTCCTATTAAAGATTGCATGGTTTTCTATCTGGCCCTCTCCGGTCATAAATCTGTCAGAGGCAACGGCAGTGGCCTGGGTTCAAACAGTCAGGAACCCTGCAGGTGAGAGAGCAGTTAGTAATGAGGAAGGAGAGCTCTTTAGTGGCACAGCATCAAAACAATGGAGGCAATAGAGGGAAAAGTAGCAGGTTAAAGGGCCCAGAGATGTCAGAGTCATGATGAGGCAACACAGAGGGAGGGAAAAACACAATATTAGAAACCGGGGCAAGAGCTGGACTGGTATGCTAAGATAAGTAAACAGAGATTACCTGCAGTTTGCAGATTTTGCAAGAGAAAAAAGGAAAGGAAGGTTATGAGAAAAGGGGGGATTGAAAGGTGAGTTGTTTTGGGCCCAGCAGAGGGTGGAGGACCAGCAGCAATAATATTTGCCAAAAACGCTTCACATGAGAATCTGAGATGGGAATTCAGCTTTTCCCCTGGGAGGCTGTGAAGCGATTTAGGGACTGTAATGCTATACTGGAAATATTTACAGTGGGACAGGACTAGCAGTCAAAAAATGACACGCTATAATGACAGAAAAAAGACAATATTTTGGCATTGAAAGGGCAACGTGGGTTTGGAGAGAGAGGAAAGTGAGGCGAGGGAAACAGTCATGGCGAGAGGAGGTGAAGATTGTTTTGGTGTTGATTGGGGAGGAAGAGAGTAAGGTCAGGTGAGGGTGGGAGGTGCACAAGAGTTTAATACACTGATGGATTTGAATCAGTGTTGAGTCAGTTGGGGTTGGGAGGTACAGTGAGGGTGTGGATCAACTGGAGACATTTACTGTTTTATATATTTGGTGGGGGGTTCTTGCTGGTTAAAGTGGGGATCAACTTGTAGATTTCTTATACACAAGAGAAACATTGCTCTTTATTATATTAATAAATTTCAGTGAGGGAAAATATCAGAAAATATCTCACAGCTGTAGATAATATGCAGGAAGCCAATTTGCCTTTTTGGCTCAAAAACATCTCAATGTAGAGCTGTACTTTGAAAGATTCAAAGAGGCAATGAGTAACATTTGACTCAGACCTGGGTCAATTAGTAGGAGAATTCTTCAAGGCCTAATTGTGTTCTAAACTGCATACCAGACAAGTGGAATGTAATCACATTAGATACATTAGATAAGGTTGGTAAGTTCAGACAAAGAGAGCATACTAATCAGCTGCAGTTAGGGATTTTTAGCAATGCTGGCGGCGTGGCTCTATGGATGGCAATGTCGGTAGATCTGTTGGTCAGTTCACTTTGGTCTGGACATAAATATCTCGCAAAATTCTGGATGGATTGCCATGAGTCTGGTTTGAAAACCATTAATTTTTCAATGACCAATTGGTCAAATCCAGATTGTGTTTTTGCTATTACTGTTAATTATAATTATCTATTAACTAGATGTTGCCCAGTGGTTGTTGTTTTTAAACGTGAGTCACAGATACAGTTGACTTGACCTCAGTGACTTTTACTGTCTGGCATTTACTGGGTTATCCAGTATGGCCAACCCACACCATCTGTCACTAGCGAGTGCTAAAACAAACATCAGAATGTGTTTGTACTTGTTTTAAAGTCTACTTGTGTGGCACAAGTGGCTGAGAGATGAGGTGTGAAAATAGCTGAGAGAAGGCACTTTACATCTCACACATGACCACAAACCCATCATTGGTTTGTATTTCTGGTCATGAAGCTCGAGTAATCCTCATCCTGCAGAGCTGTGTGGTCTCTGTGGATGTGAGATAAAAGGGCCAAGAACTTCATTGTGCGAGTATGTGCACACATGTATGAGAGTGTGCAGCTCACACACACTATCACTATCTCTCAAGTTGAAACTCAACATTCGTCCTATAAAGATCTGTTTTTACACAGCAGAGAGGGTGACCTGCAGTTGCCCTGACCGACACTATGGCGCAGAGGGACAGGATTTATCTCAGCACTTGACTTTGATTCTCACAAAGCCAGAACCCCTCTGTCTGTAAGACACTGAGGATAAAATATCACTCACAGACCCAAATGACATTGACAGATCTGTGAAAACAGGCAAAGAGCAGACTGAGGAAGAAACAGAGACCAAGAGAAAGTTGGGGGGTTCTTTTCATCCCATCTACATCTGGATTCCTGCACTTTTCAGGCATTGTGTATGAGTCTGAAGGTCACTGGCTCCCCCCAGATGTGCAACTGACAAACATATTGTTGAACATGGTCACTTTCCACTCCAGTGATTAGCTTTGCACATAACGAACGTAAGAAGGGTCACACACTTTCTCTACTGTATACACAGACACACTCATGCACTGAGTCTGCTCTCCATCAGCTGTCCAAAATCCTTGTACGCCTACAGTACCTTGAAAGTATCGTCAGTTTTTCTTAAATTTAAGAATCTCTACTGCCATCAACATGTGAATGTGATCTTGTACAAAAAGATTTGTGCCAGACCTCTCACATGTTAGAAAATTAAGATTTATTTTGGCGCCAAAGGCTCTGTGTATTCTGTTAGCAGCAGATGAGAGCAGAGGGAGAGACCAGTGTTAACACCGCTCAGGGATCGTAAAGAAAAGAGCTTGCAGGTGGGGTGGTGGCGAAAAAAAAAGAAGAAGCATGAAGCAAATTATTGGAAGAATTGTAACAGCAGCATCAGCAGACTGAGCAGGGAAACAGTACCACTCTACTTCCCACTTATGTAAGTATGCGGATGATATGGCTTGGGTTGGTTTAATGGATGAAAGAGTGAGGGGCGGGGAGAGAGCATATTTTAATCATATTGGCAAATGAATTAGCTGGTGTTCAAACAGTGCTCTAGTCATAAATACCAGTAAAACTAAGGGTTAGTAATCTGCAGTAATAACATCCCACTTTGCCTAAACACAGTAAATATTAATGACCATCCTGTTGACATTGTGGAGGACTTTAAATACTTAGGCACCCTACTTGTTAGTAGATTAGGTTTTACAGCAAACTCTGACTATATCTATAAAAAGGTTATGCAACATATGTATTTGTTGTGAAAGCTCAACAGCTTCTCTCTAAGCAAGCAATTTTTTTTTAATTTTTTTTATTTAACCTTTATTTAACCAGGAAAGTCCCATTGAGATTACTAATCTCTTTTTCAAGGGAGTCCTGGCCAAGACAGCGGCACAGATCACAATAATTCAGTACATTACAGACAATTTCATAACAATTTCATAAGACTATTTAAAAACAATGGAGTTGGTCTGCAGAAATCTTGTGGAGAGTGTTCTCATGTACAACATATCAACATTGTATGGTAATCTTGGGGCTAAGAATAGGTACCAAATTGACTGGGATTATGAATATGGCTGGGAATACCATACGTCACCGCAGAGACAGTATAGTATATAACTATAGTATATAAGCCCTCCACTGCAGGCAGAAAGCACAAATAATTGTGGGGGATTCTTCGCGTTCCATGTTTGCTGAATTTGACAAACACCCCTCAGGAAGCCGTTATATACCGGGGGCAAAACTTCTTTAAAAATTATTTTATCCCTTGCACAGTTGCTTTGATAAATTCATAAGAGATAACTGGTGTACTTGAAGCCTATTGGTTTCTGTGTTTAAATGTATTGGTCGTATGTGTCCTGTGGTATGTGTTTTTAATGTTTTTAATGAACCTGGTGAAGCCAAAGGCAAGTATCCAGAAATGGATAATAAAGATTTATCTTATCTTATCTTATCTTATCTTATAAGAATTTGTTTGGAGTTTTTATGAGAGGAAAAATGTCCACAACATTATGATGCAGCACCACTTGCGTTGTGATATTAAGCTTACAGTCTTCATTTCATACACCTAAGCACCATCTGACACAAAAATAATGTTTCCAGCCAGATTTCCTTGGGTTTTTTATACAAAAAAAAAATCTGCTGCAACCAGTAAATTGCCAGTGTGGGTTTAAAGTGCTTCAAGAACTCCCATCGCACCGCCTAAGTTCAGGTCATAACCACCACTTCCTTAACAACGCATGACCTGGAAGCAGGTTGTCAGGCTGGTATGAAAGGAGCTCTGTCATTCTCACTGCTACCCCTTTCCTTCCACCGCTATTAACATTATGTCAACACAGTGAGAGTGGTGACACACACACAGACACAGACACACATAAACGCTGTCAACACACTCAATAATTTGAAGAAAGCAGCCGGAGTGCAGTGGTTTCTCACAGATTCTAACAGGCTGTCCTGCCTGTTAGCCCTCTGAAGCTGTTAACTTGGCATGTGGACACTCCTCGCCCCCTGTGTCCCTCCCTGCTCTTCCAAACACTTCTATTTGTCCTGAAACAGCTGTGGAGCAACGTTAAATACAGCATGTGTTGCTAAATGCTCCCCACTGAATGTAAGAAATGCTTCACATCTGAGCCTAAAGAGCACAGATCATCATTTCCTGTGTTGCACGGGGACCAGGGTAACATTTAGCAGTTGCTGTAGCTGCACTGGCAATGAAGTGAGAGAAAGTGAGAGACGGTCCAGCTCCAGGATGATGCAACAACTATTCAAAGTAGTAATAGTGCACTTATTATTTCTGGACGCATCTGAGCACGACTGGGACTGAAAACAGTCTTGGTGATATTTCTTGTTTTGTGTCTGGATAAATAAATTCAGCTCAGTGTTGTCACTGTAAATAAATTAATTTGCCAATAAAAGTTACTGATTTATCATTCTTAACGAAAAGGAAACAAAAGTCAGTCCATCCAGACAAAGGTCAGCAAACATTTTGTACCATCATACTGACATTGGCAGAGGCATCCATAAATTTGTGGCTTTTAAAGTTAAACTGGGAAATATCACTTCCAATTTATCTATATGTGGAATTTGAACCTAGTGAGTTATAGTGGTTGTGGGTTGCAAATCAAAAATGCAATTTTAAATGAAAGTGTTTTTATAAAACCAGTGTTACAAAAAAAACACTGCACAACATAATAGAGGACAGACAGAATAATTAATGTAAACAGTAGCCTACAGTAAAGCTTTCAAACTGGAGGCTTCATATTTGAATGACTTATCTGTGAGGAAGTAATAATCTAATCACCCAGCTGCAGGTAGAGTATCAGCAGAGCTTAAAAGGGGAATATCACTGAATGAGATGAGAAGTGATGTTTGAACAAGTATTTGCTTGTTTAAAGTGAGACAATTTCAGTTCCATTGATAAGCCAAAAAATGAATTTTGTTCCATTGCTGATACAACCTTACATGGTTTGTTATGACCAGTATCCTATAGTGGCTAATGTTTGCTAAATGTATATATTGAGGAACTAATATTACTGAGAGATGGACCTATGTGATGACTATTCTTTACTTGTGTTGCTGTTATGACATTTTAGAATTTACCTTTATCGCTGTCACTTGTGCCCACAGTGGCTGCTTTCAGCAAAAGCTATGTAGTCTGACTTTGATATACGATGGTGCAGAGCAAATGGTTCTAATATCACTCTACTGTCTCCACAGAAACCACTGTGCCTACGTGGTCCAGAAGAACATCTCATGCATAATGCAGGATGGAGTGGCTACCTATGTGAAAGCTGAGTACACCACCAAGTGCATCTGGGGTCAGAAGTGTCCCGTTGTCATGTAAGTAAGAAACAGCCAATGTTCCACCTCAAACCCTGACCGTACCATCTGAGTCATAAGGAGGTTGGCTGTATAGTTTAAAATATGTAAGGATAACTGGAGTAAACTGCAGCATGTGGAGCAAGGTAGAATATACTCTATATGTCAAGGCTGCCCTCTAGTGTTGACATGATGTACTGTCCACATAATAAAGTACAGGTCCTCAGCTGCATGGACATACCATGTGTTTGTTGTCAGGAGTTCCTCTACAGAGAGACTGCACTGGGGGGAAATGGTATTAAAATGGTGTTAATTCAGTTTTGATTTTTAAAAATGTTTCTTTAACTGAATAATGTAACTTCAAAGGACACCGGCTAATTTTTAGCACCATTTTTTTCTCTGTACATTAAAAATGCTGAAGAGCTTCTTCTCATTTTTTTAAATTCTGGGTAGGATGTAGTCTTTCTTGATACACATACCACCTATGTGGTGTACATCCTTGCAGACATGGTCATGAAGCATGATTATTTTTAATGTGCCTTTCAAAAGCCCCCACACAGGGGTAATTTAAGGAGGGGATTTTCTCTACTTATGTGTATGGGTGCGTGTGTGTTTCATGTTTTTTATGATTTTAACCTGAATGCACATTAACCCGTGAGGACCTGTGTCACCGTAGGGACAGCAATTAAGGTCCCTATGAGTAGAGACTTTTTGAGGGATAACGTTACAATTAGTTTATGATTAGAGGTACTAATCTACATCCATGACTCCACGGTTTGGAATGGAGAGCCAAAGGCAAGGCACGGGCCAACACATGTCACTCGGGATTCCCCTCACATTGTGCACCCACATGATGGAGACAGAAAATTTTAATATATTTGTTGGATCCAAAAGCTATGAGCCCAGTATGAGCAGTGCGACAGCTGTGTAAAAGTTTAAAGGGCTCTGTCTCTGTGTGTGTGTGTGTGTGTGTGTGTGTGTGTGTGTGTGTGAGAGAGAGATCTACAATCAAAAGGAAATTAAGCTTAAACAAAATAACACTGAAGTTGGGTGCTGACCCTGGTTCAATCCTTTGATGCCACATCATTTACATTACACATAATCTCCTAATCTCCCTCTAATCTGTGTTTAATCCCATAGAGAACAAGTTTATCCCTTTATCTCTGCTCTGCACCTCTCATCCTCTGCCCTGGCTCTGTGCTCTTAATTAGTAAAAACAAATGCAGCACTTCTGATAGAATTTGTGATATGACAAGTTTTATGACAATTGTAACATACTCTTAACCTCTGATAGTAAACAAGTTTTCTGTCATGTTTCCTTTAGGTACAGGACATTCTACAAGCCAAAGTATAAGGTGGGTTTTAAGACAGTGACTGAGCTGGAGTGGAGATGTTGTCCCGGCTACTCTGGAGAAAACTGCTATGAAGGACCCACATCGCTGCCTGACGTCATGATGCCACCTTTCAAGGGTACGGGTGGGCCCCATCGCCCAGGCATGAAGGGGTTCCCCCATGGCCCTAGACCTCCCGTGGACCAGAAGCCTGGGGGTGGTCAATTGGAGCCTGGTAAACCCTTTCCCAGCGTGCCTGACCATAGACCAATACCCACAGGACAGCTGCCTGCTGGGAATGGAAAACCAAACTATGGTGAGAACAAATGCCAACCAATTAATTGTAAAATCCTGGGCTTTAAACTTGCATGCGCATCTCAGTAAGCATATATTTTCTATTTCTCCTTTTTAAATGTCCTCTATGCTGCATTATTCTGTCTTCAGTGCTGGTAGACTTTCTCAAAAAAAGTCCTTTCTCCTTTGTATTTGATTCTTGGAAACACAGGTAACAAATTTGGGATATCAGGAGTGACTGGTGAACGTTTGGACCATTTGGAGGAGGACCTGCGTCGTCTCACCCATGGACTAGACACTCTGAACGGGGTGGTGGCTGGCCTCGAGCAGCGATTGCGCACATCTCTCCGGGAAGATACCAACAAAATCCTGGTGTCCCTGCTCCCCAATGCTCCCCGTGTGCCCGACTCTACAGTGGAATTTGGGGTGATCCCAGACGGCACTCCTGATGGACTGGAAGGAGGAGAAAGCCTCACTGGTTTTGGTGACTTAGTAGGGAGGGTGACAGAAGTGAGGGATGACCTGCGTGCCAAAACACATATCTTAGAGGAGATTCAGGTACAGTCCCACAAACCGATCAGGCATCATTTCCCCTTCTCCTTTCTTTATTGAATTGAAAAAAATTCTTTGTCCTTAGGGGATGGTCTTGGGTCATGATGGCCAGCTGAAGAGGCTGTTGGAAGGAGCTAGAGGCACGCCCATCTTTGGCCCAAGCTCCACTGCTCATCTGGACGAGATCATAGACGCCAAACTGGCTGACATGAGGGCTGAGATCCTAGATGGATTTGAGCGCCGTCTGACCAGTCTAGAGAACCACTGTGAAACAAAGATTGGGGAGGTGCAGAAGAAGTGCCACAGGGAACACATGGATGGCCAGGAGCAGATGCAACAGTCTCTCGATGGAAGAGAGACTGGGCTGCGGGAGGAGTTGGGCTCTTTGCAGGCTCAGATCCAGGGTCTAACTCTCACTGAGAGCTGCTGTGGACAGGTATGCCATGGATGTAATTGTAATATGATAAGCGTGCAGACTGTTCAAGTGAACGGTCCTTAAATAACTTGTTTTGATAGATGGAAATCTTTTCAGGAACAACGTGACACCACCAAACTTTAGAGAGAAGGTTTAACGGAATAATTTGAAATTTTGCACAGTATGCTTATTTACTTTCTTGCCAAGAGTTAAATGAGAAGATTGATACCATAAATATGAAATGCCAGCCTGGAGACGTTTAGCTTAGCTTAGCATAGTATAAAGACTGGTCTTAGGAGGAAACAGGAGGAAACAGCTAGCCTGGCTCTATCCAAAGGTTACAATATCCACCTCCATCTCCTTTATTTAACATGTACAAAACCTGAGGAATAGCATTGTAAGCTAAGCTAGGCTGTAGCTTCATATTAGAGTGGTATCAACCTTCTTATCTATGTCTCTGTAAGAAAGCGAATAAGTCATATATCCCAAAATGTGAAACTATTCCATTTACAATGCTGTAGGTCTACATTTCAGACTATGCCACAGAAAGAGCAACATCTCTACATTGTAATCATGTATGACTGGACATTCACTAAAGCCCTAATAATTTATTAATTATTGCAGGTGAACAGTCTGTCCCAGCGTGTGCTTCTGCTGGAAGAGTCAGTTAAAGATTTGACAGAATCTCAAAGACAGCTCCAAAACACCGTCACTGACCACAGCATACACGTGGAGACACTAATTGAGACCCGCCTAGTAGACATAGAGGGTCGCCTCAATGCCACCGAGGGGGGACCTGATGGAGTGGCAGGGCTCCCTGGTGGTCTGGATGGCTTTAAGACCATGTTGGAGGACAAGCTGAAAACCCTGGAGGAAAGAGTGTTTGTGGCCGTTGAGGAGCTGAGTAATGCCACTGCGCCGGCGCTCCTGGAGGGTCAGGTGGTCCCGGCACTGGAGACAGAGATCGAGTCTGTGAGGAGAAGAGTGGAGGGAGACCTGGATGGCATTCAGAAACAATTAATAGATCTGGAGCTCCTCTGCACCTCTTCCTGTTCACCTTCCACTCCACCAGCAGGGGGTGTCAGTATCACTGAAGTAGAGGAAGATTGTGAGGGGATGGAGAAGAAGATGACTGATCGCCTGAACTCCCATTCTAACCAGCTGGCCCGCCTAAACACCACCCTGCAGAACCTGCTCTTCCGTGTCGCCCAGGAGGACACGGAGGGAGTCGTCCAGGGAGAGATCACCCTGCTGAAGGTCAACATCAACTCTGTGAACCGCACTCTGAAGGGCCTAAAGGACTCTATTAGCTTTATTGCAAGTGAAGTGGGCCACGCTAACTCCACCTGGGAGCAGAGAGAGCATCAGCTAGTCAACCAGGTGCAAGGAATCACCAAACTAGTGGGCCACCAGGCCTCTCTCCTGGGTGCTGGGGAGAGGCGGCTGGCTCAGTTGAAAGTAGAGCTATTGGCCTTGAAGAGACAGCTGTCTGGGGAGCTGCAGGGCTGCCAGAGCACAGCGATAGAGGTACAGAAGGAGGTGAAGAATGTTGATAGCCGGGTGAGCCAGGTAGAGGGCCAGTGCAGCAGCCTGGGGGAGCTGGCAGAGCACCTGGAGAGGATCAGGGCAGAGCTTGAGAGACACTCAGATTCCTACCTGGCCCAGGTGAATGGCACGCTTGCTGTCCATTCAGAGCAGCTAGCAGAGTTGAAAGGGGAGGTCAAAGACTGCGTTGCCAAGGAAGCAGCCAACCAAAAAGGAGACCAGTAGCACCTGAGCTACAGAATTTTTTAAAAAGAGACTTATGTGTGCTTCTCATTAGGCTCAAGTGACTTCCTCTGCTTCTCTCCTCTCTTTTTCTAATCCCAACGGCACAGATGCAAATTAACTGAACCGATGAAAGTAATTTCCCATAAGCTCCCCAACAGAGTGCCTCCAGATGTCCTGGGTATTTAATTTAGTAAAGCGAGGAGAGAAGACACATCATACAAAGACACACCTATAGTTGTATAGCTGGGCAATGTTTTCCCTTGAGATTTTATTCTATAGGGCATTTGTTTGTTTTTTCCTCTGATCATGATTGCTATGTTTTCACATTTTACTTTTTTAACTTATATGAAGTGACTGCATTGTTATGATGTTAAACTGTTTGTATTAGAAAAATGACAATAACAAATCCTGGTGGATGATATGGAACTAATACGCTGCTACGGGTTTCTACTGACAAGCACACTTGACATCCTCTGTGTGGACACTTGTCTGGTCTGGAAAAAATACTGAATGTCATCTTGGTGCTATTTACAATTTTGTAAACTTCTGTTTTACTACACATGTTTAGTGTTTCTGCTCTGACTGTTGATGTTTGTTTCTTACTGCTTTGCTCCAAGTTGCAGAGAAGGTCCAAAAGTAATCATTGGAGGACAGTGACAACATGGCATGGGAGATCGAAAGAAATAAAATCTTGGCATTGTTTTGTAGAATGTTTTAAAAATTCATGTTCACTACAACTTAATTTATCCCTGTAAGTGGAATTGTATGCAGCAGTAGATAATTAAGTTAATATGGGGTTATTGTCATTTATTTATTATGTCAACAAAAACATGCAATAACAAAACTATGAGCAAATGGCAATAAAATAAAAAAAATCTCCAAATACACAGAGAAATAAACAATACAAAAGCATAAAATATTGTGTATGAAAACATGAATTTGGTGGTTTTGCACCAAATTCTTTTACACATCAGATTCTGTGGCCCAAGTTTTTTTCCATAATGTTTACTGAGACCTGGAAGAAATAATGTTTTTAGATATTGATTTAATTTACATAATTCCAGTAAATGAGATGTAAGAAACATGTCACAAAGATTTTCTTTCTCAAAAATACATTTCATTAATGTTTTATCACATGTCCTTTGTAGGGGTCAGCAGGTCTAATTTGACACAAAAAAGCATTGTAAGCCATTTATTTGCTTTTCATTACATACAGTTGTCTTACATAAAACAATACAAAACTAATTTAAAACACATTCATCATGGAAAATTCATATTTTATTTTAAGAAACCTTTTTTTAACAAAAAAATAAAAATAAAAAACAAACATAACCTTAACCTTTAAAAACATTTAGCTGCAGTGGTTGAATATCTAAAAGGTCAGTAGACATATCATGTGGTGAACAGATCATAATTCAGAATACAATTTTTGGGTTTTTGAAACATGTTGCACTTCACAAAGGTCTTCCACTTGCATCCTTATCTCCTGCACTTTATTAGGATGATTAATACCAAAAATATGGAAAACCAGTGGAAGAAAGTCCCATCCATCCCTTACAAAGGACATGGACTTTTTTCAAATGCTTAAGATTAACATACACTTCTAAAATCTTAGAATAATGTAGTTAAGGCTTTCATACATAACATGATAGTTTGTATAAATTTGATTATTTGCCTCCCTTAGAGGCCGGTTGGTGGGATTCTCACCATTTTGAAAAGACAGAACATTTGCTATGTAGGCCACACCCCCATCTATTTAACATCACTAGAAAGACGTATTGTATACAGTACATTAGGACTCAAACAAGTTACGTGCACAGTGTTATCTTTAGCTGCTACCAAAGATTGCTTGTGTCGTATTTAGATAGGGTCCCAAATTTCGATTACAGTAAAGAAACAAATTTGACCACATACTGTAGATACAGAGAGAGTCACAAATGATAGCCATGATAGCCAAAACAGTGGTGTCTGTAGGTCTGTCTGTTGAGTACAAGCGCCCACCCTTTTGCCCCTTGGCCTTTTTTTCATGCAGTTATTTCTCTAGGGTCACATATTTTAGTACACCAAATATATAATCATTTGTGACTCTTTCTGAATACTTTGGAGGTACCATGTTTTTGTAACAGCTAACAAAATAAAGTATGTGATTAAGTATGTAAAAAATGTCCGCATTGGGAAGTTGCAATTCCAAAAGAGGTAAAAGAATCCGACAGCTTACAGGAAGACAGAGCACACTGAGGTCCTAAAGGCGGCAATGAAAATTCACTTGCCAAAATGTGGGTCAGGTGGGTGCATTATGCTCCTCTATTTCTTTATCATTCATTGATCACAAAAATAACTCAGATCCCTCTGTTTCACGCCAATAATATTTGAACAGATCTTAAAATGTATGTCCAGACTGTTTCTTCTCTTATTTCTTATCAACAGACTATGGAACAAGCAATTAAAATAAAAGGTCAAATGAAATGTTGATCAAGAATGACCAATAATAATTGACAAAAGTAAAATTTTTGAGGAACGTAAACTGTTTGCTGACCACCCTTAACAGTAAGTAATTCATGGTCAAAAACTATACCTACTTATGGAAAGCCGTTTTAACATGTATTCCTTCAAATTTCCTAGTCACTATTTAAAAGCTACTAGTACTTATTTATTAGTTACTAGTAAATATTCCATTAGTTAGCAGCAACTATTCATGTTTTACTAGTAACAATTGATTAGATAGTAGTACTTAATTTTGAGGTTAATTCAATTCAAAGAACTTTATTTATCCGTTAGGAACTTAATTTGTGCTGAGCATGAATGCGTGTGCAGTTCCACAAACATGGCACAATATACCATACATACACACACACACACACACACACACACACACACACACACACACATTACATATAAGTAATAAACAGTTCTAAGTAAATAAGTAAGTCAGTAACGCTTGCAAAGTACAATAAATACATGATAAGGCAGTAAACATTAAAAAGATTGAAGTTATAAACAGATGAAGAAATGAAATAAATCACCAATCCGCCAACACACGGACAAACACATAGATGAATAAGCTAATCAACCATTCTTGTTTCTAATAGACGTGGGCACAACCATTTTCATGGCTCTCTAAGTTCTGAATGTGAGAGATCTGTATCTCTGGCCTAAGGGTAGAAGACTGTAGTGGCTGTGCTGTGAGCGGTGTCCAAGGCTATTTATTTTAGTCCTCCTGTCCGATTAGTTTACTGCTCATTGTTATGATTTTGTTCAGTGTGTTGCGATGGATGTTTGATAGTGATCCAAACCAGGCTCATATACTGAAGGTTATTACAGATTCAATTAAACATTTGTAAAAAAGCTATCAGGACTGACTGGTGAACCTGTAGTCTGCGGAGCTTCCTCAAGAAAAAGAGGTGCTGCTGACACCTTAATTATGGAATAGTTATTAACTATTCCATAATTAACTATATAAAAAATAGATACGGGTAAAATGGAAATGTTACTATTAGTTACTAGTTACTAGTAACTAATGGAATACTTACTATTAACTAAAAAATAGTTGCTAGTAACTAATGGATTAGTTACTAGTAACTAAAAATTGAGTACTAGTATCTAATCAATTGTTACTAGTAAAACGGGAATAGTAAATAGTACCTAATGGAAAGGTTACTAGTAACTAATAAATAAGTACCAGTAGCTTTTTAAATAGCAACTAAGTTTTAAGGAATAAAAGTTAAAAAGGCTTGCCATACCTACTAAGGTTCCCATGTTGAAGTCCACATTACAAATGAGAAGCCATAGTGTTAACCTGAAAATAATGAACTTCTGAAAGGAGTTTTTTTTTAAAAAGCTGCATCACATTTATTCTCTCTTAATAGCTGCAATCACAGATTAAGGACAGCAAACAGATTTTGAATCATATAAGTTATATAAGTTACTGTAAGTTAGGTTGCACTGTCTGCAGGTTTCACCAAATATTAGCACATAGTTTAAGACAGCAACATCTCTCACTGATTAACTGGCTGTCAGCATGTAATGGGGAACAGAAATGTATCATTATTATATGCTGTACCGTACACAGGCCTGAGGAATCCGAGGCGTGACTGCACAGAGTAAGCAGTTCTGCTAGAGAAATCAATTTTTGTTCCAACCGCTTGACCAAATTGATACATGAAGGAAACTGTGCTTGTTTGATAGAAAAGCTGTTGAAACAGTATTAGCACATTTTTACAGAAGTTGCAAACCACCTTGTTCACATGATTGTGGTCAAATGACACGGTCATGAGATAAGGGGAGGTCATTAGGTGGAGGATACTATAGAGTCAGAGGTTAGGTGAGACTCAATGATAATAAATGAAGCCGAGTGAAATGAGCTGTAAAAATTAGTTGACCTTGCACCACTGACGCACTGTCAGCAAGTCTTCAGTACAGCATCAGCACATAGTTCTAAAGACAACATCTCTTAGTAACCAGAACAGGATATAGCAATCACAGTATAATGAAAACCAGAGGCTGGACATAAAAACAAAAATGCTAGAGGAGCAATACAGAGCGGATGGAGAGGGTGGAGGGCACAGGCAAAGATAAATATGGATATACTGTATTGGGAAACATAACTGGCTCAGGGATGATAGTGAGCATGAGTCAAGAGGAATAGATTAGTATGTAATGAGAAACTAGTACATGAGATGACATTAGAGAGGAAAAATGAGCAGATACGATGCATGTGACAATCAGAGAAAGGAGGAGACATGTGCCCGGGTCACTGAAAAGGGAATACTCAAGCGGATAGACAGGGAAGTGACAAAGGCGAGGCAGGCAGAAGAGCAAAGGATGGACGTTGAAGCAAGAATGCATGGCAGTGTCAATGAGGATGAGGAATGTTTGAGTTGGAAGCATATTTACAACCGCCTTTTCCCTTAGCTCTCTCCCTTGTATCCTGACAAGAAAACAAACTGGAATCACAACAGGAGCTGGAGAGGATCCATGTCTGCTCGGAGATTCAATGCACAAGCATATACTAAAACACAAACAGTTAGCTGCGGCAGAGCACACAGCCCGAGGGCCTGACAGCAGCTGGGTGCTCTGTTGTCCCTTGGGAAGCAGCACTACATAAAGGACTGTCCTGTTGGTTACCTGGAGACGACAAAGCAGAAGGGAAGCAGAATGACGAGAGAAAATAGAACCAAAGAGGAGGGGGAGCAGCATGGCTGTGGCAATGCTGGCTAATGCTCATACCTGACTGAGACCATGACAAGTAGTTATGTAACACTAAGTGATGTTACAAATTCATGTGACATCCACACATGAGCTCTCTTTCTCTGAGACAGCACATACTCACACACAAATAAAAGGCACTGTTCTTCTCTATCACTCAAACATCTGATTTGATTGGATATGAGAGCATGGGCCCTTTAATGCATGATGTCAGCACATATATCATATGTAATGTACACACAAAGCTAAAAATTGTGGAAAGCTTAAGGGCATGTCTCTAGTTGTTTTTCAGTGTTGAGCCTGTGTGTACAGGAGGCACACACATATATGCAAAGACAGTATAACAGAGGAAGTGTGGATGAAGAGAGGGACACCACTGAAAGCCACAAATGTATAGTTATCTGTGGTAATTCCAGATTAAGACAATCTGTAGGGCGAGGTGCACTGAAATAGAGACAAGTAAGTAGCATACAAAGGCAAAGGCGCCATAAATGACATCAAAGCCTTTGAGTGGCACAACGCTCAAGGCAAGGGGGCGTGTGGATGAATTAATAACGGATGTGTATGTGTGTGCTGGCGTGTGTTATACACATGCCAAGACGACTCTTAAGAGCTGCCCTCTATGTGTGCCTGACAGCTAAGTGACGCTTGTGTTAGCATACCAAAGCCTTGTGTTTCCCAGACTCCATTAAGATGTGGCTACTCCAGCGGGGCTCAGTGCCTCTGCCAAGCCTCTCACACACACTGCAACTACTGTTACCCAGCAGGCGAGAAACAGGGGCATTTTCAGTGCAGACAAACTCCGGGTATTTTTACACATTTTAAAATGCGGTAGCTTACATTTTATTAATTACTGCCAGAGCCTTCTGTTTCCTTTATGTTATGCTGAGGAAAAAAAATACTGTGAAGTACATTTACACTCTCATGTAGATATCTCATCCCTGCCACTTATCATTTCCTTTTCCGAGAGCATAATTAAATTATCAGCTGTCACTTCTGTTAAGTAGCGGAGATGCGCAGTTAATGTGCTAAATGCCACAGGGCTGAAGCTGCTCTGATTCAATGAATCTAAAGAGATCTCTTTTGAAAGCATCTCATTCTGCTCTCTGTTTTTTCTTTATGGTTGACAGGCTGGTCAAGCCCAACAAGCATAATCTTTGTCTCAGGCTCCGGATGTGTAGACCCTACATGTTATGCGCGCGCGCGCACACACACACACACACACACACACACACACACACACACACACACACACACACACACACACACACACAC